>CANIUD010000051.1:877500-952500 GCA_947470075.1 Closterium sp. Yama58-4
ACTGGTCCTCGTGGAACCGCATTGGCACGGAGAGAAAAGAATCTCACATCCCTGTCTGTCCCACCCCACCCCTCCCCTCCTCCACCCCTCCCAGGCCCATCACCCTTCACTGTCACTGTTGGGGAAGGCGAGGAGCCAATCGACTGCCAGCAGTATTCCATAGAGGACATGCGGAGGGCCACAGCGGACTGGTCATCGCGGAACCGCATCGGCACATGGGGCTTTGGAGACGTGTTCAAGGGGGCATCGCCGTACGACCCGACTGTGTTCTGGGCGGTGAAGAGGGCGCGCGTGCTTACAAACGACTTTCTGAAAGAGGTGAGTGATCATGTGCGTGCACGCGTATGGTGAAAGGGTTTTTGAGAATTCTCAAAAACCAACGCGTGTGCTCACAAACGGCTTTCTGAAAGAGGTGAGTGCTCACAAACGGCTTTCTGAAAGAGGTGAGTGCTCACAAACGACTTTCTGAAAGAGGTGAGTGCTCATGTGCGTGCACGCGTATGGTGAAAGGGTTTTTGAGAATTCTCAAAAACCAACGCGTGTGCTCACAAACGGCTTTCTGAAAGAGGTGAGTGCTCACAAACGGCTTTCTGAAAGAGGTGAGTGCTCACAAACGGCTTTCTGAAAGAGGTGAGTGCTCACAAACGACTTTCTGAAAGAGGTGAGTGCTCACAAACGGCTTTCTGAAAGAGGTGAGTGCTCACAAACGGCTTTCTGAAAGAGGTGAGTGCTCACAAACGGCTTTCTGAAAGAGGCGAGTGCTCACAAACGACTTTCTGAAAGAGGTGAGTGCTCATGTGCGTGCACGCATATGGTGAAAGGGTTTTTGAGAATTCTCAAAAACCAACGCGTGTGCTCACAAACGGCTTTCTGAAAGAGGTGAGTGCTCACAAACGGCTTTCTGAAAGAGGTGAGTGCTCACAAACGACTTTCTGAAAGAGGTGAGTGCTCATGTGCGTGCACGCGTATGGTGAAAGGGTTTTTGAGAATTCTCAAAAACCAACGCGTGTGCTCACAAACGGCTTTCTGAAAGAGGTGAGTGCTCACAAACGGCTTTCTGAAAGAGGTGAGTGCTCACAAACGACTTTCTGAAAGAGGTGAGTGCTCACAAACGGCTTTCTGAAAGAGGTGAGTGCTCACAAACGGCTTTCTGAAAGAGGTGAGTGCTCACAAACGGCTTTCTGAAAGAGGTGAGTGCTCACAAACGGCTTTTTGAAAGAGGTGAGTGCTCACAAACGACTTTCTGAAAGAGGTGAGTGCTCATGTGCGTGCACGCGTATGGTGAAAGGGTTTTTGAGAATTCTCAAAAACCAACGCGTGTGCTCACAAACGGCTTTCTGAAAGAGGTGAGTGCTCACAAACGGCTTTCTGAAAGAGGTGAGTGCTCACAAACGACTTTCTGAAAGAGGTGAGTGCTCACAAACGGCTTTCTGAAAGAGGTGAGTGCTCACAAACGACTTTCTGAAAGAGGTGAGTGCTCACAAACGACTTTCTGAAAGAGGTGAGTGCTCATGTGCGTGCATGCGTATGGTGAAACGGTGGGGGCATTGCCATACCAACCACAGCGTGTTCGGGGGCTTCAGGAACGGGGGGGCCTTTGGGCACGGGGGAGTGTGAACGTGAGGGGCTTTGGAGAGGGCGTGTCAAGGGCGCGTCGCCGTATGACCCAACTGTGTTCTGGGCGGTGAAGAGGGCGCGCGTGCTTACAAACGACTTTCTCAAAGAGGTGAGTTCTTACAAACGACGATTTCCTGAAAGAGGTTGGTTTGCGCGGGTTATTCAGTGCTGGTATGCACACATCCTTGTGGTTCAAGGGGGCGTCGCCGTACGACTTGACTGTGTTCTGGGCCATGAAGAGGTGCGGCTGCTGGGGTCCTACCACGAATCTCCCTCTCTCTAACACTCCCTCACTCTCACACTCCCTCACTCTCCCTCATTGTCCATTACCTCTCCCCCCTCCACAGATCGAGCACATGGCCAGCAAGAACCACCTGTGCCTGGTGCGGCTGCTGGGGTTCTGCCATGACTACAACCCGCGCACACAGCGCATGGAGCAGATCGACATGCATCTTCCCACATACCCCCCCTTTCCCCCTCACAGATCGAGCACGTGGCGGGAAAGAACCACCCGTGTCTTCCTGTCTCTCCACACTCCCCCACTCTCACACTCCCTCACTCTCCCTCGCTCTCCCTCGCTGACCCATACCTCTCCCTCCCCCCTCCTGGCAGATCGAGCACATGGCCAGCAAGAACCACCCATGACTGGTGCGGCTGCTGGGGTTCTGTCATGACTAACCCTGTCTCTCCCTGCTTCCTGTATCGTCAATCACTTGCCCTCTCTCTCCCCTACCCCCCCACAGATCGAGCATATGGCAAGTAAGAACCACCCATGCCTGGTGCGGCTGCTGGGGTTCTGTCACGACTACAACCCGCGCACGCAGCGCATGGAGCAGATCGTGATCTATGAATTCATGGATAATGGAGATCTTTCTCAGTGGACTAAACCAGGTACGGATGAAGGGAGGGAGTGACTACAACTCGCGCACACAGCGCATGGAGCAGATGGGGATATATGAGTTCATGAATAATGGGGATCTTTCTCAGTGGACCAAACCAGGTGAGGCAGGGAGGGAGGGACCTGTCGCAGTGGAGTGGGCTAGACCAGATGAGGCAGGGGAGTGAGTGAGTGAGTGAGTGAGTGAGTGCAACCCGCGCACACAGCGCATGGAGCAGATCGTGATATACGAGTTCATGGATAATGGAGACCTGTCTCAGTGGACCAAAGCAGGTGAGAATGAAGGGGGTACGGAGGAATAAAGGAAGGGAGAGGTGAGTACAGCCCGCACACGCGGCGCAAGAAGCAGGTCGTGGTACACGAGTTCATGGATAAAACCAGGTGAGAAGATTTACTTGAGTGGGAGGAAAGGGAGGGCATGAGTGAAGGAAGAGGGGAGGGAGTGAGTGAGAGCAACCCATGCTCCCAGCGCGTGGAGCAGATTAGATCGTAATATACCCGTCCTTCCCCTTCCCCTTCCTCCTGCCAATTGCCACCAGGGGGACAAGCTGCTGGACAAGCTGCTGCTGCTGGACAAGCTGCTGGACAAGCTGCTGGACAAGCTGCTGGACAAGCTGCTGGACAAGCTGCTGTCGGTGGCACCGGGGCTGGCGTACGTGCATGGGTTGTGGCGTCTCTCACAACAGACAGCTGATTCCTTTCCTCCTCCTCCCCACCACCACCAGGCGGCAAGCACCTGACGGCAAGCACCTGACGGCAGTTCAGCTCCTTGATAGGCTGCTGTTAATGGCACAGAGCCTGGCGTACCTGCACGGCTTTTGAAATCGTGCAATGCGGCATCAAGCCAGCTACTTCCTCTTTCTTTGATTTCACCGTCTTTCCCAACCCCACCAGGCGGCAAGCACCTGACAGCGCTTCATCTCCTTGACACGCTGCTGTCAGTGGCGCAAGGGTTGGCATACCTGCATGGGTTTGAAATCGTGCATCGCGACATCAAGCCAGGGAATATCCTGCTGGATAAGAGCATGCAGGTGGGTGGGAGCTGCGTTGTGCTGTGCCAGCATGCGTATGGGCTCTTTCTAGAGTGAACTCAATAGTTACCTGCACGGGTTTGGCATCATGCATGGCGACATCAAGCCGGGGAACATCCTGCTGGATAAGAGCAGCAGGTGGGCGCTGTCTTGCTGTCTTATGTTGATTGCAGTGTGCACGTGGCAGTTAATTCGGTCATTAAATGTAAACCAGAGTCAACAGAGTTCAATGGAAGTCGCAGCCGACTTTTGAAAAGTGCACTTTCCTGCCTGAAAAAGCTGCATAGTATACTCTCTAATTCAAAAACTGCATACAATACTCACTAATGCATCATAACAGGCAAAGCTGTCAGACTTGGGCTGCTGCAGATGAGTGAGAGCAGCACAGTCAAGTCAACGCGAATCAACAAGAATTCACAAAAGTCAACTCCTCCCACATGTCCTTCCTTCCCTCCACATCATCACAGGCGAAGCTGTCAGGCTTTGGGCTGTTGCGGATGCGTGAGAACAGCACGGTGAAGTGAAGTCAATGCAAGTCAACAGGAGCTCACAAAAGTCAACTCCTCCCACATGTCCTTCCCTCCACATCATGACAGGCGAAGCTATCGGACTTTGGGCTGCTGCGGATGAGTGAGAGCAGCACAGTGAAGTCAACGCGAGTCAACAGGAATACATGCAAGTCTATGCCTCCCATCTGTCTTCCTCACCTTGCATGCACATCTGCAGGCAAAACTGTCGGACTTTGGGCTGCTGCGGATGAGTGAGAGCAGCACGGTGAAGTCAACGCGGGTCATGGGCACACCAGGCTATGTGGACCCCATCTACGCTCAGACTCGCAAGGCCACCACTGCATCCGATGTGTACAGGTACAGAGCGGTGCAGTTCAGTGCAGGTGCAGTGCAGGGAATGCAGTGTGGTGCAGTGCGGTGCAAGCCGGGTGTTGTCCTGTGAGAGTGCGTGCGGGAGTCATGGGCACACCGGGCTGTGTGGACCCCATCTATGCTCAGACTCGCAAGGCCACCACCGCATCCGATGTGTACAGGTACTGGGCGGTTCAGAGCAGTATAGTGTGGCTCAGGACAATCCATTGCGGTCCAGGGTTGTGCACGTGGGGGATTGTCCCGCATGGGAGTGCATGGGCACTCCAGGCTTGGTAGAAATCATCCAAGTTCAGACTCGCAAAGCCACCACTGCAGAGCACAGCAGAGCAGAGCAGAGCAGAGCAGAGCAGAGCAGAGCAGAGCAGAGCAGAGCAGAGCAGAGCAGAGCAGAGCAGGAAATGTGTGCATGGCCTCCTGCCAAACCCTTTCTTCCATGGCCTTGCTTCTTCCCGGCATGCAGCTTTGCCATTCTGATTCGACTTTTAAGATGCCTCGAAATTTGCCTCCTCCCACGACCCTGCCTCCTCCCACGCCCTTGCTTACATGGCATGCACGCAGCTTTGGCGTTCTGATTCTGGAGCTCCTCACGAGCAAGAGGGCCTTCTCTTGGGTTGTTGAGAGGTCTTACAAGTTGCCTCTGTCCACGCCCATTTCACCTCCCACGCCCTTGCTTACATGGCATGCACGCAGCTTTGGCGTTCTGATTCTGGAGCTCCTCACGAGCAGGAGGGCCGTCTTTCCTGTCAACAACCGCCCCGTTCACCTCCGAGACTGGGTGGGTTGCCTTGCCGCCTCCCTTATTACTCGCCTTTCTCCCTCATTTACTACTTTATTCCAGTCCAGGTCACACTTGCTCCTCTTTTACTGCTTTCATTCCACTGCACACTTCACGCTCAGCTCCCTCATTCTCAGCTGCTTGACTTCTTTCCTCACCGGGCACTCTCCATGCGCTGTTCCCTGGAGACTCAATCTTCTTAACCTTCGCAACCACCTATCCTCACGCGCTTTTACACTAGTGCACTCTTTCACGCTCAGCTCCCTCATTCTCAGTGGCTCGCATGCTTTCGAGACCTCTCAAAAGTCGCTCAGCTCCCTCATTCTCGGTGGCTCGCATGCTTTCGAGACCTCTCAAAAGTCGCTCAGATCCCTCATTCTCAGTGACTCGCATGCTTTCGAGACCTCTCAAAAGTCGCTCAGCTCCCTCATTCTCAGTGGCTCGCATGCTTTCGAGACCTCTCAAAAGTCGCTCAGCTCCCTCATTCTCAGTGGCTTGCATGCTTTCCTCCCCAAGGAATCTCCCTCGTTATATGCACTGTTCCACTGGGACTCAACCTTCTCCATCCCTCTGGACCATGCACAACCGCTCTGCATCCATCCATGCATCCATTCATCCAACCATCCATGCAATGCATCCATCCATCCATCCATCCATCCATCCATCCATCCATCCATCCATCCATCCATCCATCCATCCATCCATCCATCCATCCATCCATCCATCCATCCATCCATCCACGCAGGTCTCCCAGCAGCTGCACCCCGATGCGCACGGTGCGAATCAGGACAACCCCTCCACCAATATTCCCATCGATGTACGCTCCACTCCTCTGCCTCTATTGCCTCTCCTACATCTGCCTCTCCCTCTGCTGCATCTCCCACTTCTCCCTCTGCCTCTCCTACTTCTCCCTCGTCCTCTCCTACTTCTTCCTCGTCCTCTCCTGCTTCTCTCTCGTCCTCTCCTACTCCTCCCTCGTCCTCTCTCTCGTCCTCTTCCTCGTCCTCTCCTACTTCTGCCTCGTCCTCTCCTGCTTCTGCCTCGTCCTCTCCTACTTCTGCCTCGTCCTCTCCTGCTTCTGCCTCGTCCTCTCCTGCTTCTGCCTCGTCCTCTCCTGCTTCTGCTGCTGCCTCTCCCTCTGCCTCTGCCTCGGCCTCTGCACTGCATCTGCCTCCAATTCCTTTGCCCCCACTCCCTCTGCGTTTCCCTCTTGTTTCGGAACTATGATTTCAAAAAATAGCCGCTCATTTCAAGGCGCCTCAAAAGTCCCCTGCTTTTCTCTCTGCTTCCAGAGCTATGACTTTTGAAAGGTGGCCGCTCATTTTGTCGATTTTCATATGCCAGGCCATTGGATTGCATGCTTTTCAGATGCCAGGCCATTGCATTGCATGCTTTCCAGATGCCAGGCCATTGGATTGCATGTATCTTCCTGGTTCTCCTCATCCTTCACTCTTTCCCCTCGTCCTCACCCCCTCATACTCCTGAAATTGTGCACTCACACCGACATGCACGTCCACAAGCATACCACATTCCTTACTTGTCGCTCCCACCTCCTCCACACACCAGAACCCACAAGTCTTCCAATTGCTCTCATGCGTAGGCCTGTGAAACATGATCATCCACTCTCACTCCCTGCTTTCCACTCCTCTTTCCCTCCCTGCTTTTCACTCCTCCTTCCCTCCCTGCCGCCCATCCCTCCCTCCCTGCCTCCCATCCTTCCCCCCTTGCACCTGCAGCCACCACCACAGCTACGAGCAAGCACAGACCTCTTGAGAGTGGTTGATACACGCCTGGCCATGCCTCAACCCACAGCACTGCGCCTGCTCCACCTCGCCCTTTCCTGCACCGCTGATTCACTCGCCTCCCGTCCCTCCATGATGAAGCTTGTTTTGGAACTAGAGACGCTTAGAAACGAAGTTGCTGCCATGCAGCAATAGTCTCCAAGTCGATGTGTCTAGCGCCGTTTCAAATCCTGCCCATAGAAATAACTGCATATTCTCACCGTACGCGGCAAACGGAAGCAGGTTTTGGAATTCGTTGTCAGATCGAGGCCCGTCTTCCAGCCAATTGCCTAGGCGCAATGACCCTTGCCTTGAGGCTTCATGGTGTGTCCTAACCAACCAAACTTCCGAGCCATGGCGTTGACATGGTCAGAAACAACTGGTTCGACTGGACCAAGCCACCCAACAAACTCCCCAAACCAAACCAACTGTAGTTGCCACCCGCATCTCCTTTCTCGGATGAAATCCGTCAAACTCCGTCATCTGTCACTTCACGGATCACCGCTAACGGCCCAGTTTCACAGCTCATTCTTTCACCTTCCGTCTGTGCCGGGCTAGCCCGTAGCATTTACAGCGCACCGCGCACCGCAAGTAACGTTGCACAACCCGAGTTTCTCTGGTAACCCGTCGAGAAAGTGACCACTGCCGAACGTAATTCAGTATTCGCCTTCTCGTCTGTAACGTATGGCGCGATTCTCTCGTTTCAAATCAAGAAAGGGGTAACGAAAGTTCACTGAATCGTTTGTAGATTCGTTTGAAAGTGTACGCCCTCAAGCTTGCTTCCACCCTTTCCACCCCGTCCTTTTCTAGAATCTCTGTTCCCATCAACCTTGGTGCTGGTGTCTCTGCCACAAGCGGAGCTACATTCATGGTATGGTATGGTGTTCCATTCACGCCTGTCCAGTAACTTTTTCTGTGTCTCTGCTGTTCGCTGCACGACCTGGACTGGAGGTGTTCCCATCGTATCACGCCGTTGGCTCACTAGGCTCGGGTTTGCTCCGCGTCGGTTCAGTTCATGGCTACCCAATGACCCTTACGAGTAGGATAATTTTAGCTGGCGTTTGTGCCGCTACGAGTTGACCATCCTTTTTCTCAGCATACTATGACGAGACGCAAGCTTCGAATTTCCCTCTCTTCAAGTCTCGCTCTGTGAAAAGAGCTTGAGAAAACTTTTAGGTTAACTCCGTAGGTGCGGTCCGTGGATCGCGCTGTCTCTCCATGCTCGGATGCATCTAACCGACGCAACGCCTCTCCACGCAGCCTCCTGCAGTCTCACTCCCGCTCCCCCTCCTGCTACTCCGTCCTCATCTGCTGCCGCTGCTGCTGCTTCTGCTGCTGCTGCTGCTTCTGCTGCTGCTGCTTCCGCTGTTTCGCTTGCTGTCCCAACCCCTTTTGTCGATGATACCACTATTACTGACGTGACCTCTGCTGTCGCCACTGCTACTATTGATACTTATCCCACGGCGCCGTCCGCTTCCACGTCAGCTCCAGCCGTATCGTGCGGCGAAGAGCCAGGGCCACTTTCCGATATCCCTCCTCGCACCGCGTCGCCTGTACCCGAGATATTTCCGCGAACCGCGTCGGCTGACGGTGACGGAACGCAACTCGCAGCTCCGTCGTCGCCCGGAGTCGTCGCCGAAGAGGCAGCGACTGCGTCGCAAATCATCCCTCGTATCTCAGCTGTTGACGGAGTCGTCGCCGATATCGCAGCGCCGTCGTTTCCCAGACCAGTAGCCGAAGCGCCAGAGCTGGGTTCTGACACTGGTCCTCGCGCCACGACCGTAGAAGCGAGCATCACGCGTCGCGCAAGTCCATCTGCTCCCGCAGCTGTGCCGTCGACTCTCACAGCCGTTCCTTCTCCGAACGCCGCTCCTCCCGCTCCGTTCGCTCCTAGCCGTTGGATCTGGCTGGCGACCCCGATCACCATTTTCCTGTCGCTCTTTCACCCCGTCCTCCTCTGCGCAGCCGCCATGTGGCAGCTGGTGCGGCGACTAATCGGCCACGTCACCAGCGCTACTGCAGGTTAGGGTTAGGACGGATTCTGCAGATAAGGGATTGCGAAGGTGACTGGAAGGTCGGGTGATGTGACTGCTAGTGCAGGTTAGTGCTTTATTGCTAGGGTAAACTCGTGCTTGTGCCAGCTTCTGCAGGGTAGTTCTGGCTTTGACCTACGATGATACTGGCGGTTATGGTCGTTCCAAGTTCGGACTACGGAGCCCGCAGAGTCACCCTATGTCGAGTTATCGTTCGAGCTATGTGCGTTCCCAACGGATAGCTTGCTGACGTGTCTTCGTCGGATTCGTGGACGTTTCTTCTGGTCGCAATGGTGCGTCACTACTTCTCGCCTGAAATAATGAAATGCGGGATTCGTTCGAAGGAGTAACTTCGCGGGGAGAAGGAACCCTAAGGCTTCGCGATAGCATACTTCGGTCGTGTATATTGTCCAGAGAGTAGCGTTGCGAAGGAGAAATACTGGCCGTTTCCGACGTCGTTTCGGCTTCGTTCCGCGTTTTCGTATACGCGTTTCCAATTGCTTTCTCGTGTTTCCCACGACTCCGTCAGGTGGTCCGGGCCTCTGGGCAGCGTCGGTAGCTACGACGAGAAGGGAACGCGTAGGTGGAACGACAATATATTACCAGCCATATTCCCAAATATTTTACGCATAGGTTGGTTGGGTTACCTCATACATCCCGCTCTCGCTTCCATTTCCCCGAATCTTCCCTTAACCTCCCGTCGGTTCCATCAGGTCGTCGGGGCCTCTGGTCAAGAGCGGCGGCGAGAGGGGCGTTCCCAGGAGGGGTGCCATCCATCCATCCAGGCTTCTGAGTCGTCTCAAAAGGCCTTCCACGTTGCCTCCCCCTCGGTGTTGTCAGGTCGCCCGGGCCTCTGGACGGCGTCAGCAGCGGCGGCGCGAGGGGAGGCGCAGGGGAGCGGGGGCTCGGCGAAGCGCGTGCGGTGGGAGGAGGAGGAGGTGGCGTGCGGCACGGAGCACACGGTGGTCTACCTGCTTCTGCAGAGCGGCCGCCTCTCCCCCCGCGGCCTTGCCACGCTCGCTTGCCTCTGCCGCTCCTTCCGCCATGTAAGGCGCCCCTTAGGGTTCCCGTTTCTTCTCTGTTCTGGGGGTTGAAGGGAGTTGGCGGAATAGGCAAGGGAGGCGAGGAGGTGAGGGGGGAAAAGGGGAAAGGGGAGGTGAGGAAACGGGAGGGGGGAAAAGGTTGAAGGGGAGGGTGGGGTGAGGTGAAGCGCGTGCGGTGGGAGGAGGAGGAGGTGGCGTGCGGCACGGAGCACACGGTGGTCTACCTGCTGCTGCAGAGCGGCCGCCTCTCCCCCCGCGGGCTCGCCACTCTCGCATGCCTCTGCCGCTCCTTCCGCCATGTAAGTCACTCCCATCAGGTTATCTTCAGGGAGGAGGATGGGGAGGAGAAGAGAATGAAGGGATGGTGGGGGAAGAGGACGAGGTGGGAGAGCGAGGGAGGGGAAAGGGAGGAGGAAGGGGAACGTGGGGGAGGGGGAAGGTTACGGTTACCTTGGTGTAGCGTGTTGGAGCTGCTTTTGAGAATTCTCAGAAGCAACTCCAACGAGACGGTTACGGTTACCCTGGCCTGGCCTGTCTTGTCTGCGCCATGTGCCATGCGAGGCAGTTTCGTGCAAGTCGCCATTTTTTGCTTTCCATTTTTTTTTTTTCTCAAGTTGCTGCTTCCATGCAATGTGCGTGCAGCTAGGCTTGATGACCGTCGCATGTGCGCATACACACACGCACGCACGCACGCACGCACGCATGCACGCACGCACGCACGCACGCACGCATGCACGCATGCACACATGCACGCACACACGCACGCACGCACGCACGCACGCACACACGCACACACGCAAGCATGCACGCACGTATGCACGCACGCATGCACCCGCGCATGCACGCACGCACACGCACACACATGCATGCACACATGCACACATGCATACATGCACACATGCACACATGCGTACATGCACACACCCATGCATGCATGCACAGGCACACGCACGCACACACCCACACATCTCTCTTACTTCGTCTGTCCCTTGTCGCTGGCTGTGTGCCCACCAGGTGTGTGAGGACGAGATGCTGTGGCATCTGGCGTGCATCATGCATTGGCCTGATGGGTCTGATAGTCCCTTCTTTGCCTTAATGCGCCGGAGGGACTGAGGCAGATGAGCTGATGGGCATGAATTCCATATCCCTTTCTCTCTCTCTCTCTCTCTCTCTCTCTCTCTCTCTCTCTCTCTCTCTCTCTCTCTCTCTCTCGCTCTCTCTCTCTCTCTCTCTCTCTCTCTCTCTCTCTCGCTCTCTCTCTCTCTCTCTCTCTCTCTCTCTCTCTCTCTCTCTCTCTCTCTCTCTCTCTCTCTCTCTCTCTCTCTCTCTCTCTCTCTCTCTCTCTCTCGCTCTCTCTCTCTCTCTCTCTCTCTGCCCACCAGGTGTGTGAAGACGAGATGCTGTGGCATCTGGCGTGCATCGTGCATTGGCCCAGCCTCAACGCGCCGGACCTGGAGGCCAGAATACGAGCGAACGGTGGTTACAAGAGGTGAGTTTTTAAGGGGTGGTTACAAGAGGTGAGCATAGGGTTACAAGAGGTGAGCATAGGGTTATAGGGTTATAAAGGACGCCTCAGGGGTTACAAGAGGTGAGATTGTAAGGGGTGATAACCGCTGGTCGGATTGAAGGGTGGGACACGAGGAGTTGGAGTCCAGTCACCAGCCCCTCTGTCACCACCAGCTCGCTCGCGCCGGACCTGGAGGCCAGAATACGAGTGAACGGTGGCGGTTACAAGAGGGAGGAGTACGAGTGGCAGCTATTCAAGGTGAGGGTACGAGCAAGGGTTTAAAGATTTGAGAATACGAGTGAGAGGCATCATCAGTACCTTGTGTGATACTGTATAAGCCACCTTCATTGCATTTTCCACCTCCACCGTCATTGCATTCGCATTTTTTAATCCAACATTTTTCCAAGTATGTTCTCATGGAGTATCGTCGTGCCTCTTAGGGCTTCCTGTTACGATACCTTCGCATATCCCTTCTGCACCGAACTCCACCCACCAAACCTCCCAGGTTCTGCCGTCTGCTCCACACGCCCTGTGGGGAGGTCCAGCAAAGCATCCCAGCAGGCCACGTGGACGAGTTTGTGTCTGACGTCATTTTCCTTGTTGACGTGTCGTACCGCGGTTCGCCCATCTTCTCGCGCCGCATCAGCGGATCCAGCGACCTGGAGCACCTGCAGCAGCCCGACTCATCATTCGTGTGCAGGCTGCCAGACATCAATGTGAGTAGGTTGTAGCCAGAGCTGTTTGTTTGGGAGATGTGGATAGGCTGTTCTGACTCATTCGATCAATCAGCTTGGGTTGTATCAGCGGGGCTGGCGACCTGGAGCACCTGCAGCAGCCCGACTCATCATTCGACTGCAGGCTGCCAGACATCAATGTGAGTAGGCTAAGCTGATTTCAGTTGTAAACAAGTAGGCAGGTTGTTATGGACTGGCCATTTGTTCCTTTCCCTTGGATCGCATCAGCGGGCGGAGCAGCCGCCTGGAGCATCTGCAGCAGCCCGAATCACTCGTCTTCAGGCTGCCCGTGGATCGCATCAGCGGGTCAGGCCCGAGCAGGCTTGTTAGTGGACTGGACTTAAAGCCAGGGTCTCACGTAAGAGAAATTGTCATCAACTGCAAAACAGTTGAAGTTCGGTCACCCTGTTTGAGTAGGCGAAGTACAGGGGTTGGTTTGGCAGGTTGGCATGCGACACTTTCCCGTTTTTGCCCCTGAAGCAATTGCAAAACATGCCACGGGGCAAGGTTCAAAATGACGGTTCTTGAAAAGTACGGTTCGTTTTTTACGACTGAATTTTACGGGCAGATTTCAAAGTTTCGGCCGTTTTTTGTTAGAGATTTTGTGGCAGGAAAAAAAATAATCTAAAACTGTTAAACATCATTCTAATACTGGCGTGCCTAGCAAACAAGTGTTAAAGTGCTAACAAACTGTGTAGTGTGCGCTCATTCAGCCCTACTCCTCCGCCGCCGCCGCCGCCTCCCTCCCCCTCACACTCTTCATCCTCCCCCTCACTATCCTCCTCTTCCCCACTTTCACCAGAACTACACTCCCTCCCACCCCACAGATGCTTAGCAAACAAGGCGCATGTCGGTTTCCGCGTGCTCGATACTGGACTGACAGTGGAATATTTTTCAAGAAAATTGGTGTACACAATTTCGTTTCAAAATTTCGACTGTAAAAAACGGCCGTTATTTTGTACCAATTCATTTTGACAACAAGGCAGCGTTTTAAAACCGTTTTAAACAACCATAAACTACGATAGTGTATTTTTACACCAAATTTCCAAAATTTCGGCCGTCATTTTGCACCTTGCCGCTGGGTACATGAGACTGACAGATGCTCGAACAAATCGCTGGTATTCTAGCTTTGGCGCCGAACCGATTTCCGTACCTGTATGTTTCGGATCCAACCTGCAATTTGTGTTTCCTTCGCGCCCCTCGCTACACCCCTCGTCAATTTTTACACCTCGTCAACCAATCCTAGCCAGGGTCCATTCATCAACTGCAAAACAATCGAACTACTTGAGACCATGCCTTTAAAGCGCCTTTCCTGTACTCGTTTCCCCACATGCAAACGACTTTTTATTCGCAGGTGGGCACAGTGCTGGTGGAAGGCAAGCCTGGGCTGAGCAGGAGAGCGCTGGAGCGCAGAGCCAGGGAGCTGCAGGTGTCGTGTGTGGCGCTCGTTTCCTCTCTCCTCTTCTCTCGCCCTCCTCCAAAGAAACCATTCGAATATTCAGATAGCCACAGGCCTGGCCTCAGCTGCCTTGCGAGTCGGCGTACGAGTCCCTTTCCTGCTCTCTCTCCTCCCTTTCCCAAACATTCCCCCCAGGTGCAGGTGGGGTCAGTGCTGGTGGAGGGCAAGCCTGGGCTGAGCAGGCGTGTGAGTGGTCTTGAAACTATTCTTCTTGCGTTTCTCCACATTCCGCACCCAAACCATCCGCCCAAGTGCAGGTGGGGTCAGTGCTGGTGGAGGGCAAGCCTGGGCTGAGCAGGCGTGTGAGTGGTCTTGAAACTATTCTTCTTGCGTTTCTCCACATTCCGCACCCAAACCATCCGCCCAAGTGCAGGTGGGGTCAGTGCTGGTGGAAGGCAAGCCTGGGCTGAGCAGGCGTGTGAGTGGTCTTGAAACTATTCTTCTTGCGTTTCCCCACATTCCGCACCCAAACCATCCGCCCAAGTGCAGGTGGGGTCAGTGCTGGTGGAGGGCAAGCCTGGGCTGAGCAGGAGGGCGTTGGAGCGCGCAGCAAGGGAGCTGCAGGTGTCGTGTTTGGCGCTCAAGGGTCCGTTGGCGGGTGGTGGGGACCGCTTTGCTGTGCTGCTCAGCGCTGCCACCTCACAGAACAGCATCATTGGCGGGTAGGGTGCTGCTTGCTTCCTTTCTGCCCTGCCTTCTTTGAGAGTCGCGCCCTGCGCCTTGCTGTGCTGCTCAACGCAACCATTGCACAGCACAGCACCATTGGCGGGTAGGTTACTGCCTCGGTTCCTTCCACTTCTTGTTTTAATTGTATCCGTGCCTTGCTGTGCCTTGCTGTGTCTTGCTGTGTCTTGCTGTGCCTTGCTGTCGAGTCTCAATGCAACCACAGCTCAGCACAACACCATTGGCGGGTACTGCTTGCGTCCGTCCCTCCCTTGCTCTGATTGAATCAAACTCCGTGCCTTGCACTCTGGTTGTGCTCTGTTTGTCATCTCTGCCTCTCATCTCCGCTCCTCATCTCTTCTCATCTCTGCTCCTCATCTCTTCTCATCTCTGCTCCTCATCTCTTCTCATCTCTGCTCCTCATCTCTTCTCATCTCCGCTCCTCATCTCTTCTCATCTCTGCTCCTCATCTCTTCTCATCTCCAAGTCTCATCTCCCCTTGTCTTTCCCCTCTCATCCCCCCCTCCATTTCCCCTTCCAATGCCCCACCCTCCCAATTCCCTAAGCTCGAGCTCCACCTCTCGTGTCCCCTAATCCCTCAATTAGCCCATTCCAGTTCCCCCTTCCAAATGCTCCCCACTGATCCCCCCTTCTCATTCCCCTCTCCAATTTTGTCCTCCACAGCACTGTGTATGCCACCTTTCAGGGTGCCACCTTTCAGCGTCACTTCGCCCTGTCAGGCGCCCTTGCCGCGCGCACACAACCAACCACACGCGTCACTTCGCCCTGTCAGGCGCCCTTGCCGCGCGCACACCAACCAACCACACGCGTCACTTCGCCCTGTCAGGCGCCCTTGCCGCGCGCACACCAACCAACCACACGCGTCACTTCGCCCTGTCAGGCGCCCTTGCCGCGCGCACACCAACCAACCAGCCACACTCTCTCCTCTAATCCCGCCCGTCCATTCCCCCTCTCACCCCACTTCCTCTCCACAGCACCCTGTGTGCCACCTTCCAGCGCCACTTGGCCCTGCCGGGCGCCCTCGCTCGCTCACGCACCAACCGGCCACTCTCTTCCGCTAATCCCCCTTCCATTCTCCCCTCGTCCCCTCTCTTCCCCTCTCTCCAGCACTGGATACGCCACCTTTCAACGCCACTTCGCCCTCCCAGGAGTGCTTGTGCACACCAACGTGGCAGTCGACTGCATCGTCGCCGTCACCTCCCTGCCCCGCTGACCGTCTATCTCCCTGTGACTCTCTATCTCCCTGTGACTCTCTATCTCCCATTTCTCATGTCCCTCTCAGGACGGTGTATGCCACCTTCCAGCGCCACTTGGCCCTCCCAGGCAAGCTCACTCACACCAACGTGGCAGTCGACTGCATCGTCACCGTCACCTCCCGCCCTATAGACCCATGCTTACCCCCCCCCCCCCACCCCCTTCCCCACCCCCCTCCCTCTCTGCAGCACTGTATACGCCACATTTCAACGGCACTTTGCCTTGCCAGGCACCCTCGCGCACACCAACCTGGCAGTCGACTGCATCGTCACCGTCACCTCCCGCCCTATCGACCCATGCTTACCCCCCCCCACCCCCTTCCCCACCCCCCTCCCTCTCTGCAGCACTGTATACGCCACATTTCAACGGCACTTTGCCTTGCCAGGCACCCTCGCGCACACCAACCTGGCAGTCGACTGCATCGTCACCGTCACCTCCCGCCCCTATCGACCCATGCTCCCCCCCCCAACCCCCCTCCCTCTCTGCAGCACTGTATACGCCACATTTCAACGGCACTTTGCCTTGCCAGGCACCCTCGCGCACACCAACCTGGCAGTCGACTGCATCGTCACCGTCACCTCCCGCCCTATCGACCCATGCTCCCCCCCCCCAACCCCCCTCCCTCTCTGCAGCACTGTATACGCCACATTTCAACGGCACTTTGCCTTGCCAGGCACCCTCGCGCACACCAACCTGGCAGTCGACTGCATCGTCACCGTCACCTCCCGCCCTATCGACCCATGCTCCCCCCCCCCACCCCCCTCCCTCTCTGCAGCACTGTATACGCCACATTTCAACGGCACTTTGCCTTGCCAGGCACCCTCGCGCACACCAACCTGGCAGTCGACTGTATCGTCACAGTCACCTCCCGCCCTATCGACCCATGCTTACCCCCCCCCCACCCCCTTCCCCACCCCCCTCCCTCTCTGCAGCACTGTATACGCCACATTTCAACGGCACTTTGCCTTGCCAGGCACCCTCGCGCACACCAACCTGGCAGTCGACTGTATCGTCACTGTCACCTCCCGCGCTCGCTACATCGACCCTGCCCCCCAACCGGATGGCGCCGCCGCCCAAGCGGATGGTGCTGCCGCCCAAGAAGGGGCGGCAGGAGCAGCAGGGACGGCAGCAGGGGAAGCAGCACGGGCAGGAGCGGGGGCAGCGGCAGCACCGGCAGCACCAGGTGCTGCTGCAAGTGCTGCTGCGGGTGCTGCTGCGGGTGCTGCTGCAAGTGCAGCTCCTGCAACTCCTGCAGTTGCACAAGTAGCAGCAGTGGGAGAAGCACTGGCAGCACCAGGTGCTGTTGCAGGGGCAGCAGTAGCACCGGCAGCACCAGATGCTGCTGCGGTTGTACAAGTAGCAACAGTGGGAGCAGCACCAGCAGCTGTTGTGGGAGCAGCGGCTGTGCAAGAAGCAGCTGCAGCAACAGCAGCAGCAGCAGCAGCAGCAAGAAGCAGCAGCAGCAGTGGCAGGAGAAGCAGCAGCAGCAGTGGCAGCAGAAGGAGTAGCAGCAGCAGCAGCAGCAGCAGCACAAGAAGCAGGTGCTCCAGTGGTACGAGTTGCAGGCCCGGTGGCTGTGGAGGCAGGGGCAACAGCAGGGGCAGGGGCAGCAGAAGGAGTAGCAGCAGCAGAAGCACAAGAAGCAGGTGCTTTAGCGGTACGAGTTGCAGGCCCGGCGGCTGTGGAGGCAGCAGGGGCAGCAGCACCAACAGCGGCAGACGGCACAGCAGCAGCAGCAGCAGCAGCAGCAGTGCCTGCAGATGCCAGCATGCAACAAGAAGCAGGGACAGCAGGGGCAGCAGGGGCAGTGGGGGCAGCAGGGGAGGCAGTGGAGGTAGGTGCTGGGCCTATGGACCTGGGGCAGGGAGTGGCAGAGAGAGAAATCGGATTTGAACAAACTCAACCAGCTGCAGCTAATGCTGCTGCCGCTGCTGCGGGTGTGTGCTGCTGCTGCCGCTGCTGGTGGTGCTGCTGTTGCTGCTGCCGGTCTCGCCGGTGCTGTTGTTGATAGATTCCTGCCTGTGGGTCTCATGCAAGAGCAATGGGGCCCACAAGGCCATGCAGAGGTAGTGGAGGAGACGAGGCGCATGGTTCTGGCGTACCAAGCCATGACCCACGGCCGAGCCTCTGCGTTAGGTGCGGGTGTGCTGCGTGCTGGGCCTGATTTTGCGGGTGCCACCATTGCTGGTGCTGCTGGTACTGCTGGCACTGCCGCCGCTGCTGCTGGTGCTGCTGCTGCTGGTGCTGGTGCTGGTGCTGGCTCCAGAAGGAGCGGCAGGAGGGGGGGGTGTTGTGGAGCAGTGGCAGAGGCAGGTGGTTGGAGTTGCAGGGATAAGGGATGGGCAGATTAATGTGTTCCAGGCAGGAGGGGGCGGTGTAGTGGCAGGAGCAGCTGCGGCTGCTGGCGGTTTTGCTGGTGCAGGTGGTGCTGCTGGCGCTGCTGGTGCTGCTGCAAATCCAGCAGCTGCTTTTGCTGCTGCAAATCCAGCAGCTGCTTTTGCTGCTGCAAATCCAGCAGCTGCTTTTGCTGCAGGTGGCGCTGGTGACGGTCCTGCCGCTGCTGCTGCCGCTGCTGCTGCCGCTGCCGCTGCTGCAGCAGCGGCAGCAAGAGCAGGAGCAGGCGGAGCAGCAGGAGCAGCACTGGTAGCAGCAGCAGCTGCAGCTGCAGCAGCAGGGCCAGGGCATGTGCTTGGGCATGCACACGGGCATGCCCATGCCCATGCCCACGCCCATGCTCATGGACAGACGCATGGGCATGGGAATGGGCACGGGCACGGGCATGGACATGCGCATGTGCATGTGCATGGGGATACGGTGTTGGATGTAGTATTGGGGCAGATGGGGTTTCAAATCAAGGTCGGAAGCGGGCAGGGGGAGGCAAGGCAGACGAAGCCGAGTGTGGGCGACTGGCATGACCTTGTATGGAAGTGAGGGATGCAGCAGAGGGTGGGCAGCAGGCATGGGCATGCGCATGGGACACTGTGTTGGATGTGGTGCTGGGGCAGATGGGGTTTCAAATCAAGGTGGAAAGCGGGCAGGGGGAGGCAAGGCAGACGAAGCCTAGTGTGGGCGACTGGCATGACCTTGTATGGAAGTGAGGGATGCAGCAGAGGGTGGGCAGCAGGCATGGGCATGCGCATGGGACACTGTGTTGGATGTGGTGCTGGGGCAGATGGGGTTTCAAATCAAGGTGGAAAGTGGGCAGGGGGAGGCAAGGCATACAAAGCCGAGTGTGGGCGACTGGCATGACCTTGTATGGAAGTGAGGGATGCAGTAGAATGCGGGCAGGGGGCGGGGTTGGGCAGTAGGGTAGTTTCAAGGCGCCTAAAGAAAAGGACAGATGAAGCCGAGTGTGGGGCGACTGGCACGACTTCAAGTGGAAGTGAGGGTTGCAGCAGAGTGGGGGCACCAGCGTGTGGGCTGCAGGTGCGGGGCGGCAAAAGGCTATTTCTGATGCGCCTAAAGAAAGGGCATACGAAGCCTAGTGTGGGCGAAAGGCTCGACCTTAATGGAAGTAGAGTATGCAGCATTGTGTGTGCTGCAGGCCACAGTGAGGCATCAGGCTGTTTTTCCAGCACATAAAAAAAAGGCAGGTGATGCCAAGTATGGGTGAAGCCAGGTACTAACATGGCCTTAATTGGAAGTGAAAGGAGCAGCAGAGTGGGGTTTGAGCAGCAAGCACAGCACAGGGGGGCTAAGAAGATGCAGCAGGGGCAAAGAGAGGCTGCAGCAGAGATGCAGTAGCATTCAGGAGTGAAGTGTGATTTGAAGGAGGGGCATGCATACTGGGTGGAGAGGGGTTGCACAATGTACGGTATGAAGCTTGCAGGTTTTGGTTGATAAATCGTTGAGTTGCAGCTTCGGCTTGTCATTTTTGAAAGAGCACAAAATCACAAAATGGGCTGCTCTTGAGCCCTGCAATAGGCACGAGGGGTTTCCCTTTCAGCCATCAAGCTTTGCCTTGCCGCATGTTTTGCCAGTGTTTGTACACATCAAAATACCTTTCTAGTTGGTACGAAGGAATGGTAACTTTCATGTGGGTAGTGTAGTATAGCTGCAGCAGCCAAAAAATGAAGGGCTGCAATCAGTTGAGGGGCAACTCCTGAAGAACTTCATACGGTACGTTTCATGGAAATAATTCAATTTCAATTCAAGGACCATGCATATTTCTTTTGTTGTGTCATAGCAACCAATCCAACTAGCCTGTACTTCCAGCATCTGAAATTCTCATGAGTGGATTCACAGCCCACAACAATAGGTACCCGCTTCGTATTGTGCGGTTTGGTACGTTAGGAAAGGACAGGATTGAAAACAGCTGAGTTTTCACCTTGTTTTCTATCTCTTTTCATCGAACTGAAACCGTTGAACTGGCCCGCCCTAATAAACACAGTTTTGTCAGAATCCTAGCTTGAGTTTGGCTTAGAAGCCATAGTTTAGTGTTAAACTGTTATATGTTGGTAGGCTGTAGTGGGGTAGCCAATATGGGGTACAACCCCAACTAGGGTTTGCTACTTGTACCCAACTGTTTCATTCAATGCATCATTCTTACGCTAGTATTCTGATATGGTATCAGAGCAGGTGGTCCCTAGGACCATCCGATCGTTTTTTTTAGGGCCCACCACCGCACGCTGCGGTTACCGCGTTACCCCCGCGCCCTACCCTCGTAGCGCCCTCGTAGCGCCCTTGTAGCGCCCTCGTGCGCCCTGCCGACCGGCGTCCTGCCAGCCCAGAGCCCCGCGCGCCTCCCCCCCCCCCTCCCTGCTTTGCCCGTCGCGCCGCCCGCTCTGCCCCGCGCTGCCCGTCGCGCTGCCTCGCAGCCCCGCGCACCGCCCGCTGTGCCCCGAGCCGCCCGTCGATCTGCTGCGCAGCCCCGCGACCCGCCCGCCCTGCCCCGCGCTGCCCGTCGCTCGGCTCTGCAGCCCCGCGCGCCGCCCGCTCTGCCCCGCGCAGCCCGTCGAGCTGCCTTGCAGCCCCGCGCGCCGCCCGCTGTGCCCCGCGCCGTCCGTCGCGCTGCCCGCCCGCCCGCCGCGCTGCCCGCTTGCAGCGTCGCCCGCCAGTCGCGCTGCCCGCCTGCAGCGCCGCCTTCCTACCGCACTGCCTGCTCGCAGAGCCGCCCGTCCGCCGCGCTGCCCGCTTGCAGCGCCGCCTGCTGCTCCCTGCCCGTGCGCAATTGCCCACCCCTGCTGCGGCAGCTTGCGTTGCTCTGTCGCACTGGCACTATGGGTTCCATCCGCGTGCTGTTGTTCGATGCTGAGGGCCGCCCTGTGCAGTTCACCACTTGGCTAGATGACCTGCAGCTGTTCCTCCTGAGCGATAGCAAGGAGCATGTGTCGCTCTATGACTACGCGTCTGGTGCTGCGCCTGCCCCTCCTGCCACAGCTGAGCTTAGTGTTCGTTCCCACTGGCAGACTCGTGACGCAGCTGCTCGCCTAGCCATTCGCAGTCACCTGCCGTTAGCTGAGCTCGAGCATTTTGGCGACTGCAAAACCGCTAAGGCCCTGTACGACGCTGTTGTTACTCGCTACTCCTCGCCTGCCACAGCCGAGCTTAGCCGCCTCATGCTGCCTTACCTGTTCCCTGAGCTGTCCACCTTTGCTACAGTCGCCGATCTTATCACCCACCTTCGCACTAGTGACGCTCGCCTGCGTGCCGAGTTCTGCGCTAAGAACCCCCCTCCACTGTACTGGACGCTCCATTTCATAGTCACCCGTCTCCCTGACACCCTCAGCTCAGTTCGAGACTACTTCCTTGCTCGCTGTCCCACTGAGCTCACAGTCGCCCTCCTAGAGGAGAAGCTGCTAGCGGCCGAGAAGAGCATTGTAGCTGTAGGTGCTGCTCGTGGCGCTCCTCGCACCCCCATCTTTGAGGGGTGTTCTCCCTCTCCCCTCGCTCCCTCCTACGCTACTGCTGCTGCTGTTGACTTCCTTGGTGCTGAGTCTGCTGGCGCTGCTTCTGCTCCTGGTGGGAGGCGCCGCACCGGCAAGGGCAAGGGGGGCAAGGGTGGCGGGGGTGGCGCTGGGGGGGGAGGAGGTGGGGGAGGTGGGGGGGGAGGCGGTGCTGGAGGGAGCGGTGGCGGGAGTGCTGGTGGGAGTGGGGTCGGCAGCGGAGGCGGGGGCGGCGGAGGGAGCGGTGGCGGTGGTGGCGGCGGCGGCGGTGGCGGCGGTGGCGGTGGCGGTGGCGGCGGTGGCGGTCGGAGCGGAGGTAGTGGTGGCGGCGGAGGTCGGAGTGGAGGCACTGGCTCGGGCCAGAGCTCCCAGCAGCAGCAGCGTCCCCAGACGACCCAGCAGCTTCGTGAGTGGCTTGCTCAGCGTGGGACGTCGGGGGGCAGTGGCCGCTGTTCCTATGTCATTCGCACAGGTGACCGCAAGGGACAGACGTGTGGGAGGTTCCACACCCCGTACCGCTGCTTCTCCCGCCTTGACGACGCTTGGCGTGAGGAGATCGGCGAGGATGTTGAGCGCCCCCGCTGGGCGGAGCTGATGAGGGCTGGTGTTGATATCTTTGCTCTTGACTATGATGCTATTATTGCTGCCATGTATGCATTGACTGTTAGTGCCGAGGGAGACTGTTACTTGTGTGTGCCGCCTGACCCAGGTATAGAGCCCGCTGCCCTGGGTACTAGTGAGTCTGCTCTCTCTGGTCTGGTGCCCTCTGTGGCTGCTCCCTCCAGTACTGTCCCTACTGCTTGTGAGTCTGCTCTCTCAGGTACAGCACCCACAGAGACTGCTCTCTTAGGTACTGCGCCGGCTGAGGCCTGCCACACCTTCACCCTGGACTCAGGTGCTTCCCGCTGTTTCTTTCGTGACAGTACTGAGCTCACACCGCTTCCTGCACCGGTCCCAGTCTCCTTGGCTGACCCCTCGGGGGGCCCAGTCCTTGCACGGTCCACCACTGTGCTCCCTGTCGGCGGTTCCGTCTGGCTCGTTGTCGGGTTTCCACCTCCCCTCGTTCTCGACGAACCTGGTGAGCAACGCTGTCATCCAGGATCAGTGGGTTGACACCTTTACTCCTGGAGGACAGCGTGTGGCGATCCTCACGTGCTCCAGGACTGGCCGTCACCTGGCTACGTTTACCCGTCAGCCGGGGTCGAGTCTCTACACACTGTCCACTGCGTCTCCTCAGGTCGCTGCTGTCGGTCAGGTGTCCGCGTCAGGTCTGGTAGCCCACGCCTGTGAGTGTCGTTCCCTGTCGCACCAGACTCTTCTCTGGCACCACCGCCTGGGCCACCCCTCCTTGCCACGCCTCCGTGGCATGCACCGTCGCCACCTTGTGTCTGGTCTTCCCAGGTCCCTCCCTCCCCTCCCTGCCTCGCCTGCGCCGCCTTGCCTTCCTTGCGTCGAGGGGCGGCAGCGCGCCGCTCCTCACTCCTCCTCGTTCCCCCTGACAGAGGCTCCTCTGCAGACCCTCCACCTGGACGTGTGGGGCCCAGCCCGCGTCCGTGGCCAGGGCGGTGAGCGGTACTTTTTGCTGGTTGTCGACGACTACTCGCGTTACACCACGGTCTTCCCCTTGCGCACCAAGGGTGAGGTCCCTGCTGTTCTGATCCCTTGGATCCGCACAGTTCGTCTCCAGCTCCGCCGCCGTTTCCGGACAGATCTTCCTGTCCTGCGTCTGCACTCTGACAGAGGTGGTGAGTTCTCCTCCGACCTCTTGAGGACCTTCTGTCAGGCGGAGGGCATCGAGCAGACCTTCACGCTTCCGGACTCCCCACAGCAGAATGGGGTTGCTGAGCGCCGCATTGGCCTGGTCATGGAGGTCGCTCGTACCTCCTTGGTCCATGCGGCGGCTCCCCATTTTCTGTGGCCGTTTGCTGTCCGGTACGCCGCGCATCAGCTCAACCTCTGGCCCCGTGTCTCCTTGCCGGAGACCTCGCCCACTCTGCGTTGGACGGGGGAGGTTGGCGATGCGTCGCGCTTCCGGGTGTGGGGTGCTCGTGCCCTTGTCCGCGATACGTCCGCGGACAAGCTCTCCTCCCGCACGCTTCCCTGTGTCTTCCTTGGCTTTGTCCCTGACGCGCCTGGCTGGCAGTTTTACCACCCCACGCTTCGTGTCTTCCTTGGCTTTGTCCCTGACGCGCCTGGCTGGCAGTTTTACGACCCCGCCGGGTCTTCGCCTCTCAGGACGTCACCTTTGACGAGTCGGTCCCTTTTTACCGTCTCTTCCCCTACCGCACTGCCCCCCTCCCTCCCCCGCCGCTTTTCCTCGCTCCTGGTCCCCCTCCGGTAGACCCCCTTCCCCCTCAGGGTCCTGCTCCTTCAGGTGTCTCTCAGGTAGACCCTCCTCCCGTCGCTGAGCCTGTCGAGGTCACAGGTGACTCAGGTGCTGCTGCAGGTGGTGCTGCTGGGAGTGCTGAGCCTGGGGGTGCTGAGCCTGCGGGTGCTGGGCCTGGGGGTGCTGGGGCTGCGGGTGCTGGGACTGAGGGTGCTGGAGCTGAGGGTACTGTGCCTGAGAGTTCGGAGCCGGTTCTGGACACGGTGGTCCTGCTGGTTCTGGAGGTGCTGGCGAGGGGAGGTCTGACGCTGCTGGGGCCTCTGGTGCTGACGTCGCCGACTCTGGGGGTGCTGCGGCGGAGGGTGCTGGTCCTGGTGCTTCTGGTGCTGCGGGTGCTGGAGGTGCTGGCGGAGCTCCGCCGTCGCGCCTGTTCTTCGCTCCTCCGTCGCCGTCGGCTTTGCCACCGCCTGACACGGTGCTTCGCCAGGTTCTTTCCCTCCCGTCTTCCACTGGCCTTCCCCTCCAGCCTGGCTCCCCCCTCCCTGCTCCTGTGCCTTACACTGCACAGCCGGACTCGCTTACGGAGCGTCGTGAGCCTGTGTCTCGTCCTGCCTCGCCTGTTCGTGCTGCTCGCACTGCTCGCACTGCGCGCACTGGTCCCACTGGTCGTCGTGTCGCGCGTCCGCGTCCTCCTCCTGTTCCTGGCACGCATATTATGGCCCTTCGTCCTTCCACTGGTCCACAGCGTGTCCCCCTACCGTCTCCTCCTGCGTCTTCTCTTCCTGACGTTCCCGACCCTGAGTCTGACAGTGTTCGTGCTGCCCACCCTACTGTTACGCGTCTTCTCGCCACTGTTGTCACTGACCCGTCGTTTGAGTCTTCTGCTGCGTCTGCCCTGGTCGCTGAGCTTGTCGACTTTGCTGCTGCCTGTCGCCTAGACTACGCCGCCAGTCTTGTTGCTGAGTCTGAGTCTGTCTGTCCTCCGTCCGTCAGGGGTGAGTGTGCTCTTGGCACGGACGTCCTTGAGGACAGGCAGGAGGACTTTGACTCTCTTGCGGCTGCTGTACCTCATCTCGTGGCCTGGTTGCTTGCCCTTGAGGGAGACCCGGATGCACTAGACATCCCCACTCCGCCTCTTCTTACGCAGAGGCGATCTCGGGTCCCTACTCCTCTCAGTGGCAGACAGCCATGGACGCAGAGATGGCATCCTGGAAGTCCACAGGCACCTACGTCGACGAGGTTCCCCCTCCTGGGGCGAACATCGTCGATGGCATGTGGATTTTCAGGGTGAAGCGGCCGCCAGGTTCTCCACCTGTCTTCAAGGCTCGTTACGTTGCTAGAGGCTTTAGTCAGCGTCAGGGGGTTGACTTCTTCCAGACCTTCTCCCCCACCCCGAAGATGACCACTCTTCGGGTTCTGCTGCACGTTGCTGCTCAGCGTGACTACGAGCTTCACTCTCTTGACTTCAGCACAGCGTTCCTGCAGGGCAGCCTGCACGAGGAGATCTGGCTGCGCCGCCCACCTGGCTTTACTGGGTCGTTTCCTCCTGGTACCCAGTGGAGCCTCCGCCGGCCAGTCTACGGTCTCCGCCAGGCGCCACGTGAGTGGCACGACACACTGAGGACTACACTTGCGGCTCTTGGGTTCGCGCCGTCTACTGCTGACCCGTCGCTGTTTCTGCGCACAGACACGTCGCTGCCGCCGTTCTACATTCTCGTGTACGTCGACGACTTGGTCTTTGCTACTGCTGACACAGAGGCACTCGCTCGTGTGAAGTCGGAGCTGCAGAAGAGACACACCTGCACTGACCTGGGTGAGCTGCGTAGCTACCTTGGCTTGCAGATCACCCGAGACAGAGCACGCCGCACCATTACCCTGACTCAGTCACACATGGTGCAGCAGGTCCTTCAGCGCTTCGGCTTCCAGTTCTCCTCACCACAGGCCACACCTCTGGCTACCAGCCACTCGCTCTCAGCTCCACCTTCGGACGAGTCCGTAGAGCCGAGTGGCCCGTACCCAGAGCTTGTAGGCTGCCTCATGTACCTGATGACTTGCACGCGACCTGACCTCGCGTACCCTCTGAGCATCCTTGCTCGTTACGTTGCGCCTGGGAGACACAGGCGAGAGCACTGGGAGGCTGCTAAGAGGGTGCTGCGTTACTTGTGCAGTACATCAGGCATGGGGCTGGTGCTTGGAGGACGCGACAGAGTTGTCCTCACTGGTCACTCGGACGCTTCTTGGGTGGACGACTTGGCTACGCAGCGGTCGTCGCAGGGTTACACCTTCAGCCTTGGCTCTGGTTCTGTCTCGTGGCGGTCCACCCGCTCTTCTTCTGTTCTCAGCTCTAGTTGTGAGGCTGAGATCTACGCCACGGCCATGGCTGCACAGGAGTTACGCTGGCTCACCTACCTGCTGACTGACTTGGGAGAGCGGCCTAGTTCTCCTCCAGTTCTGTACGGCGACAACAAGGCGGCCCTTGCCTTGTGTCAGGAGCACAGACTGGAGCATAGGACGAAGCACATTGCTCTTCGCTACTTTCTTGCTCGAGAGCTGCAGCAGCGAGGTCAGCTTCGGCTTGTGTACGTGGACTCGAAGGCCAACACTGCTGATATCTTCACCAAGGCGCTCCCGCCTAGTGATCATCAGCGGCACTGTACTTCTTTAGGCCTTGTGTCCACATTCCCTCATTTGCTTACTGCTTGACTTTCTTTGTACTGTACTTTATATATATCTTGTTGCTTGCTTGCTAGGTTTTGATCACTGTGTTGCTTGTCTTGTACTATATCTAGCACTGCATGTGAACTGGCCTTGTGGCCTTTGCTTGTGCTCGGAGTGTGGTGACGTTGTGATCCACCCTGGGCTTGCGTTGCTTTGCTGGACTGGTCTTGTGACCCTTTGTTCTCCCCCACTTTGCCTATGGGGGTGTGTTAAACTGTTATATGTTGGTAGGCTGTAGTGGGGTAGCCAATATGGGGTACAACCCCAACTAGGGTTTGCTACTTGTACCCAACTGTTTCATTCAATGCATCATTCTTACGCTAGTATTCTGATATTTAGGTGCCTTAGTAGTTTAGGTTTTAGGGTGTAAGGTGAATGTCGAGAAAGTTGAGAAGGAGAATGATGTCACTAGCAAGAGTTGGGATACAAGTACACCACCCTAATTGGGTTGTACTCATTACAGAGTACCCCACTGCAGGCTAGACAGCAAATACATTCTGACACACCGCCATGCCAAAGTGGGGTGTAATCAGTACAATAAGCAAGCATAGAGCAAGAGTTCACAATAGGTAAGTAAGGCTAGAGCTAATCACAGAGGGCAAGTGAGGAGGAGGAGAGACCGTGGGGGGGAGAAGATGGGAGGCGACTGCTGACGCTGCAGACAACAGACAAGCTGCTGGCTCAGTGGCTACC
The DNA here is from genome assembly GCA_947470075.1 of Closterium sp. Yama58-4. Classification (NCBI taxonomy): domain Eukaryota; kingdom Viridiplantae; phylum Streptophyta; class Zygnematophyceae; order Desmidiales; family Closteriaceae; genus Closterium; species Closterium sp. Yama58-4. The sequence continues at coordinate 904,820 of CANIUD010000051.1, forward strand.
GGAACAGCGCTCCGGACTACTGGGGTAACTGGCCCCGCGGCTAAAAGTAGCGGCAGACGAGCAACGGACCCACGGGCGACTGGCGACTACCGGAGATTGTAGCCTCCGGACTGCTGCTGCTGCTGACGACAAGACTGCTGCCTCCACTCAACCTCCCCAGCTGCCTAACGCCCCTCTCACACACCCCCTGCTCAAACCCTAGCCCTACACCCACAGCACCCCCTTAAACCCTAAACCCCAGACTCCCACACATCCACCCCCCTCAGCGAGAGCTGCAGCAGTGGGAGACGAAGGAGGAGGAGGAGGAGGGGACGGCACGCACAACCGACACCCCACAACCAGCACCCCCACACGGCTGCACCGGGTCCAGGAGCGGCTGCTGCAGGGGCCAGGGGGCGCTGCTGCAGTGGCGGTCGCTCCAGGGGCTGCTGTTGCTGGGGCGGCTGCTCCAGGGGCTGCTGCTGGGGCGGCTGCTCCAGGGGCTGCTGCTGCTGGGGCGGCTGCTCCAGGGGCTGCTGCTGCTGGGGCGGCTGCTCCAGGGGCTGCTGCTGGGGCGGCTGCTCCAGGGGCTGCTGCTGCTGGGGCGACTGATCCAGGGGCTGCTGCTGCTGGGGCGACTGATCCAGGGGCTGCTGCTGCTGGGGCGGCTGCTCGCTGTAGTGGCGGCGGCTCCAGAGGCTGCTGCTGCTGGGCGGCTGCTCCAGGGGCTGCTGCTGCTGGGGCGGCTGCTCCAGGGGCTGCTGCTGCTGGGGCGGCTGCTCCAGGGGCTGCTGCTGCTGGGGGCGGCCGCTGTAGTGGCGGCGGCTCCAGAGGCTGCTGCTGCTGGGCGGCTGCTCCAGGGGCTCCCGAGAGCGCCTCGACGGGCGACGGGAGGGGACCGCGCGCGGGCCCCGAAAGCGCCGCGACGAGGCGACGGGAGAGGCCTGCGTGCGGGCCCCCAAAACGCCGCGACGAGGCGACGCTCGGGGCCGGCGCGCAGGCCCCCAGGACGCCGCGACGAGAGAGGAACCCGCCGCGCGCTTCGGGGCGCACAGCGGGTAGAAAACCGCCACGCGCCCCGAGCGCGTGGCGGGAAGAAAAATAGGAGGTCGCGCGCCACGGGGCGCGCGACACACAGAAGGGCAGCGGAAGTAAGTGGGCCCACAGGCCAGGAGCGTTAAGCTCTGATAACATGACAAAATACTAGCTTGAGTTTGGCTTAGAAGCCATAGTTTAGGTGCCTTAGTAGTTTAGGTTTTAGGGTGTAAGGTGAATGTCGAGAAAGTTGAGAAGGAGAATGATGTCACTAGCAAGAGTTGGGATACAAGTACACCACCCTAATTGGGTTGTACTCATTACAGAGTACCCCACTGCAGGCTAGACAGCAAATACATTCTGACAAGTTTCATCTGCCTGGCAATGCAAGGCTATCCAATCCAAAACGACACATTCGGGCTAACTCTCTCACTACCTAGTGAGCCTGATAATTGAAGTAAATAATCTAACAGTGCAAAAATTCCTCCTAATACCGTACCTAATATAATGTGGAGTAAGGGCGTGTCTCACTCTTCAGACTGGTGGGTCATGGTTCAAAGCGGTGGAGCAGAAAACTGCTCTAAAATGCACGTACGGTAAGTTTTCTCCACCGCAGAACTTGTGGAATACGCCGTAACCCACTCGGCTGCACTACTCCCATTTATCAATGCGCTGCTCTGCCAGTCATTCTCTAATCACACTTGGAGCGGCACTTCTTTGCCTTTCTCTTGCACTTCTTGTACGTGTGCGTGCACTTGTGGTGCTTGTGCTCGTCGTCTTTGTTGTCGCGCTTGCACTCGCTGTACTCCTCGTTGCACTCCTTGTTCTTCGCCTCGCAGTCCGACTTGCACGACAGCTCGCGGCGCATGTCAGGCGACCACAGGAACCGCCTGCTCGCGCCGAAAAGCTTGCTCATCAGATCTGGAAACGGGGTGCAAAAGAAAACAGAATGAAGTCAACGGATAAAAGAAGGAATCACAGGAAGAACGGAAGCACAGGAACCCCTGCTCCCGCCGAAGTTTGCTCATCAGAACTGGAAACGGGGTGCAAAAGAAAACAGGCTGAAGTTAACGGAAGAGCTTGCTCATCAGATCTGCAAGTGGGGTGGAAAGAAACAAGATGAAATCGAATCGACGATTAGCATGATGTAAATGAGGGAACCACAGGAACCTCATGTTTGCGCCGAAATTCACGCCAAAAAAATCGTGAGAGCGAGGAAAAACAGGGCGAAGGGGCATGGCGGCGCCACTGAGCGCGACATAATGACCCACGCACCAGGAAGCGACGCATCGGCGGCGGGAATGGCGGCGTCCGACACGTCGTCATCGTCGGCGTCTTCTGGCTCGATCGTGAAGATCTCATTCGCGCGACACGTCGGCGCCAGCGCGAGCGACACAACCAGGGAGAGCGCGAGCAGGGCGAAGAAAAGCTTGGAGCGTGTCATGATCCCTAAGCCGCCGGTTGCTGGATTCACAAGGACGACTGGAGAGGTTGTCGCCAAGTAAGATTATTCGCAAGGGTGGTGCCTCGGACAGGAAGAGAGGGTGAGATAACTGCGTAACGCGTAACTCCTCTGGTAGTAGCCTGGGTGAAGCTTCAAAGCTTCTGTTTGGGTTAGACGGAACTGGTACCGACTAAGATTCAGGTCCTGGCTTTTATAGGACCATTGCAGCCTCTGTTGCACGAGCGTACATCGTGATAAGGAAGGTTTAACGGATGGTCGGTGATAAAGTAGGTTTAGCGAAGCGACTGGTCGGTGATAGGTAAGCCTGGTGTGAGATATTTTTGGTCGGCGTTAGGAGCAGGGGAGCGTACCATGTGCAAGGAAGTGCGTGTGAAGCAAAAGACGCAGGGTGTGTGGGGTGGGTAGCTTGCTTGGAGCATTCGAGTACGTGGGGATGGGAGCAGCACAAAGCAAGTAGTGAATGTGTGTGTGTGCTGCATGGTTTGCGATTGTCGTGATTTGGGGAGGAGAAAAGGGTGAATGAGAGGAGGGTGCGTGCTTACATTGAAAGGAAATGCATCCTGGAGCGCGACGCGGCCTCGATGTGCAGATTTATTATTCTGTGCAATTTTTTATCCAGTTCTGTTCCTCAAATGGGTTTGTTGAGTTCGTTGTTCATTTATATACAAAAGTCTATTCTACATGTGTGGTGTGTTTATCATTGGTAGTGGAGAGTGGAATATATGAGGTGCCATGAATGAGAATAATATTTTAAAATAAAGCTGTTCAAGACTGAGAACTTGTGTTGGAATAACCGAAAGGTTATAAAGGCATTCCCGAAGATGCTCCTCTGTACTAGTACCGCATTAGCTCATATAGAGCACGCGGAATCTCGAGGGTCACCCGAAGGTCAACCGTCTAAAGATAGTCAACGGTCGTGACCCTTGACGATCCAGCAACCACGCGACAGTTAACAGACTGCAACACGGTAACTGTCGAGAATAGCAATAGTCGTGGTTACTGTAGCTATATAGTTAATAAGGGAATGTACCCCTTATCAGAATACTAGCGTAAGAATGATGCATTGAATGAAACAGTTGGGTACAAGTAGCAAACCCTAGTTGGGGTTGTACCCCATATTGGCTACCCCACTACAGCCTACCAACATATGATAATTTTTAAACACACATAGTGTTTTTTAAAATTACGTATTTCGAAAGCGCAGCTGACTGTAACGGGAATTTGGCATCGTCGAAGCGCGCTAAACGCCCATCTCCAACTACAAATCGTGGGTTGGAGTTCATTTCCCTCCACCCACGTCTCTCATTTTTCAAACGGCTCATGCAACTCTCAGTTCCTCGAGCTCATTTTTAGTTTTCCGTTCAAGCTGGCTAGAACCCGCTCTCTACCGAGAGGCGTTTCACCTTCAACATTATTAGCCGACATTCTCAACCACAACGCCACGACGATGGCTGCTACGCCGACACTTAACCGCGCGAACAACACCGTCGTCAACGACCCGATTAATTCCGACAACGATCGCAATGCCCGGGAAACGTCGGGCGAACGCCGCAACAAGCGCCGGGCAGACGGCGAAACGTCCGCCCCTACTGCCGTCGACGTGCTGCTGGGCGGGCTCGAGGTCAACAAAAACGCCGAGCGGCACCAGCAGCACCCTTCGGCGCCTGTGGCGCCTGTTGCGCCAGTGGCGCCTGTGGCACCTGTGGCGAACGTGGCGCCACACTCTTCTGACGCGGAGCACGCGCCTGAGGCACACGCGCCCCTCAGGCAGTCGCGTCAGCGCCAGAGGCGCAGGACGGCCGCCTCGTCTGACGCGACCGTGGACCCTGACTTGACCGGGGCGTTGACCCCGGACCAAGTCAAAGCGCTTCTGTCCCTGTTACAGCAGCGACCCGCCAGCGTCATTGAAGCCGAAACTACACAACCGGCAGCATCGATTTCGGCTAAAAACGAAAATTCGAAAAAGGAGAAGGGAGCAAAAGGAGCGCCCACACGCCGTCACAACAAAGAAGCAGCCACCGGCATTCCCGAAGCCGCAGCCGACAATCAGGACTCCGACGACTCAGACAACGACGCTGGTGAGGCTCCAATCAAGCAACAAATTTTACATCCATGGAAAATCTCCCCCCCCTTCCTTCCACCACCCCCACCTTCTCGGCCGCAAACTTCATGAAGACAATCGTGCGCGCGAAAGCGGAGCCCCTGGAGGACGTGAGGGCCTACCTGAAACACGCGGAGTACAAGCTGCAGCACGACGACACGGCGGGCGGACTCGAAATGGTCGTCAACGCCCTCGACTATATTTCGGAGCGCTTCGTGATGTTCCAAGTCGAGGACCACACCGACGACCGCGTGGCGAAGCGATTCAAGCTCTACCAGCAGAAGAGTCTCCTCACCTCCCGCCCGTTCAAGCAGGCGGTGGCTGACGTGGCAGCTATGGATCGCGCGGAAGGCGCGTACGCTCGTTCCCACCGCGGTGGAGGGCACGGGCCGACTTCATACACCCCAAAGCGGGGACCGCCGCCCACGGGTGGCTTCCATGGCTTCCGTGGGGCGTGCTTCCGTTGTGGCCAGCCGGGTCACATGGCAAGTGGCTGCCCGAGAAACGGAAACGGTGGCCAAGGACCCGCACCCGTGGTGTAGGGGCGGGCCTTGAGCGATGACGCCTTGTGCGCGTGGCACGGTGCACGTCATGTGCAAAGACCGTGGGCAACCCAAAGGGGTTAGCGGTGGCGGTTGGCCAGCCCTAGTTAGGGGTGATTAATAGGCTAGAGGCCTAGGATGAGGGGGAGGGAGCAAAAACCTCTTGGCCCATTGGTAGTAGCCCATGCGGTAGGGGCGAAGGCATGCTAGGAGCATGGCAATGTATGGCCCGGTTTATATACGGGCGGATTTATTAAGAAGCATTTTTTGACTTGGCTCATGGTGTGACAAAAAAAAATAAAATAAAATAAAATAAAATAAATAAAGCAAAGGGGGGGGAGGAAAGAGAGAATAAGCGGAAGAAGAAGAGACAAGGAGAGAGGGCGGAGCAAAGAATGGCAATGACACTTACCATATGACCCCAATCAATGACCTTTGCACTCATCGGACGTGCAACCATTGCTTTGGCCAAAGGGCCAAGAAGCATGACCCGACTAAAGGGTGAGCAAGAGCAAGAACAAAGGAGAATTTGTGTGTGTGCGCACGTGTGTGTGAGAGAGAAAAAGAGGGAGAGAGAGGGGGAGAGAGAGAGAGAGAGAGAGAGAGAGAGAGAGAGAGAGAGAGAGAGAGAGAGAGAGAGGGAGAGAGAGAGAGAGAGAGAGAGAGAGAGAGAGAGAAGAAAGAGAGGGAGAGAGAGAGGGAGCAGCCAAGATAAACAAGGAGAGGGAGAGGGAGAGAGTCGAATGGAAGGCACGAGGCATGAAAAAAAAAAAAAAAAAAAAAAAACAACTCGTGATCACATGACCGTGCGGGAAGACTCACACCCGCTCTTTGGTTGAGGGATGCAAAAAAAAAAAAAAAAAAAAAAAAAAAAAAAAAAAAAAAAAAAAAAAAAAAAAAAAAAAAAAACGAGGGCGTACAATGCGGATGTAATTGCCGACAAATGATTATTCGAATGGGTCAATGCGCATACACCCATCGCATGCACCTACCCTTCACACACGAAGGATGTGTATCATATCCATAAGAACCTCAATTTGCAATCCTGCCCCATTGTCACTCCGCAAACATGCAGAGGCAACAAGCGAGGAGATGTTAGACGACGATGATCCGTACGAATTCGCCGTCACAGACAAGACCGTCACGCGAATGCGCGGGAGGCTTCGCGCAACCCTTGTATGGTGGAGCTCGTGGTGCCCAAGTAGCCTCATCCTCTCGGTCATCGCCAATGGCTACTGGCTACCATGGAGACACAACCCTCCACAACCGTTTCACGAACGCAACCATCTCGGCGCACACACACACGCGGCATTCACGCGCACGGCCATTCGCGAACTGACGGAGACCGGAGCGGCGGTCGTTACCCCGGCAGCGGAGCTTACATGCATCAGCCCTCTCAACGTGGTCGAGCAACGTGACAAATGCAGGCTTATTCTCGACCTTCGGAAAGTGAACGAGCACCTGATCATTCCGAAATTCAAATACGAGGGATTGAGCCGCGTCGCCGACTTGGCGCGCATAGGAGACTGGATGTTCTCCATCGACCTAAAATCCGGATACCATCATGTCGACATACACCACTCTTGCTGGAAATTCCTCGGCTTCGAATTTGAGGGGCGCACGTACTCCTTTCGCTCACTGCCCTTCGGCCTCGCAACAGCACCGTTTGTCTTCACACAACTCATCAAACAATTAGCCAGGCGCTGGCGCGAACAAGGCATTCGAGTTGTTCCCTACGTGGACGACATCTTGTTCTTATGCACGTCCAAGGCACATGCACAGGCAACATGCCAGATGATAATCTCGGACCTCAAGATGGCAGGTTTGGTGATCAACGCGAAAAAATCACAGTTGTCCCCGTCACAACAGCTGCGATTCTTGGGCGTCGAGCTGGATACCAACTTGGGACAATTCTCTATTGGCACCGATCGACGAGCATCACTTCATGCACACATTCAGAATCTATTGAGCGCAAGCAAAGCACGTCGACAGGTTCCAGTCCGCCACCTCGCCAGAATCACGGGCACGCTCGCGTCAATGGCTGTCGCGCTAGGTGCTACGACTCGCGCGTTCAGCCACGCCATGCTACAAACGATCAACGACGCGCCGTCCTGGGGAAGCAGTGTGAGCATTTCCCCACCTGTGGCGGAGGAGTTGCAATTCTGGCTCGAGGAGTTTGACAAATTTAATGGCGCACCATTCCACGTCCGGAATAGCTACGACGCTGTAATCCACGTGGACGCCAGTTCCCACAGTTGGGGTGCCACTTTGCTCACCTTCCCTGGCGAACTTGAAGAAGCCAGTGCAGCCATGCCAGCACCACTGCAAGCAACGTCCAGCACCCGACGAGAAATCGAGGGTGTCCTTTGGGCCATCCGAACGTATGCGAACAAGGTCCAACAAAAACACGTGCTCGTAAGGGTGGACAACCAAGGGGTCTTCTTCATCCTTCGCAAAGGCGGTTCCCGCACCCCCGACCTGACCACCGCCTGCAAGGACATTATCCGTATCTGCATGAAGCTCGGCACTCGACTAATCGTCGAATGGATCCCGCGAGAGCTTAACTCCCATGCTGACGAGCTGTCAAAGCTGATCGACCAGGATGATTACTCTTTGAAGCAACCATGGTTCCGGATCCTTGATCGCCGTTGGGGACCGCATTCAATCGACCTCTTCGCCAACCATCACAACACGCAGCTACCACGATTCTGTTCGAAGATCCCACACCCCAAGGCTACCGTGGTTGATGCATTTTCATGCTCGTGGACAAACGAGAATGGCTTCGCGTTCCCACCACCCCAACTGATCCCGGCAGTCATCCGCCACGCACAACGCACCAATGCATCATTCACCCTAATCGTCCCCCACTGGACGGGGGCAAACTGGTGGCCACTGCTACAACCCTCCCCACCTAGCTGGGCCCCGCACGTCCGAGCGCACATTCCCATAACGCACGGCAGCCAATGCCTAGCAGTAGGAACGCACCGCACTGCCTTTTCAGGCATAGGACTGCCTCATAGCACAATCATTGCACTACGAGTGGTCTTCGACTAACCCAACCTGCACGCCTTCGCGCAGACGTATTACCGAAGCTACAAGTCCAACTATTAAAGATGCTCTCACAGTCTCGGGCCGATTCAACGATCCGAACATACGAGCCATACTGGGTCAAGTTTCGAGCATTTTGTGCAAAGGTCAACCTCCCATTCCTTCCCACGTCGGACATGACCCTCGCGCTGTACCTGGTGTACGCTATCCAACACAGAGCCACACTGCCCATGGTACAACTTACATGCTCAGCGGTGAGCTTTGCACACCGCATGACTGGGAGCACATGCCCAACGACCGGCCCATTCACCACTCAAGTACGCGACTTCGCGAAACGACACTGTCCTCGCCCCACACGAGTGAAGGAGCCTGTCTCGCTGCAACAGGTCCACGACATGTCTGCGAGCTACCTGCAGTCCGACAACCCCGGGGAGTTCCAAAAGGGGCTAATCCCTATCCTCATGTACACTGGATTCCTAAGATTCTCGGACCTCATTGCCATCGAGTGGCAAGACATCCAGTTCGACAGTGAGGTCATGTGGATCCTAATCCCGTACTCCAAGACGGACCAAGCTGGAAGGGGCACATGGATACCCATCGCCGCAACTCATGATCCCTTCTGCCCTGTCCGCTGCACCCGACGGCTCATCCAACTCGCGGGATACGACCGACAGTCCGCAGGGCCGCTGATTCGCATCTTTGGACGTGGCTCACTACAAGGCCAAGCAAGGTCGCCGTCCTACCCGACGATCCGGAACTGGTGCAAAGAAGCCTTTGGGAAGATCGGACTAGGGGAACAGCAGCTGGGCACTCACTCCTTTCGCAAAGGAGCAGCCACTGCTGCGGCGAACACCGGCGTGCCGGACAGAATCTTCAAACGACTGGGCAGATGGCGCAGCGATACAGCGAAGGAGATGTACGTCACGCCCAACGCCGAACATCTCATCAGCGCCTCCCGCCAGCTGCAAGATCTGGCCTACGCCCCTTCTTCAGCACAGCACGCAGAGGCACTCGTCCGTCATCGAAAACCCCCGCTGCCCATGTCTCAGAGACCCCAGTTGAAATGAGAACGATGCCAAATGATAATTATTAGAAAGCAAGCTTTCTAAATATGATAATTTTTAAACACACATAGTGTTTTTTAAAATTACGTATTTCGAAAGCGCAGCTGACTGTAACGGGAATTTGGCATCGTCGAAGCGCGCTAAACGCCCATCTCCAACTACAAATCGTGGGTTGGAGTTCATTTCCCTCCACCCACGTCTCTCATTTTTCAAACGGCTCATGCAACTCTCCCACCCCCCGCCCAACACCGATGGACATCAAGGCCGCCGCTTACACAGGAGGACACAAGTGGTACAATGTGGGTTAGCGCACACCTATTAGGATTGATAGCTTGACGAATGATTGATAGGAAGTATCAGGACATGTACTAGCGCTTATATTGTCTAGCTCGAGGTGCATGTTGTAATTTGCCAGTTGAAATGAGAACGATGCCAAATGATAATTATTAGAAAGCAAGCTTTCTAAATATAACAGTTTAACACACCCCCATAGGCAAAGTGGGGGAGAAGAAAGGGTCACAAGACCAGTCCAGCAAAGCAACGCAAGCCCAGGGTGGATCACAACGTCACCACACTCCGAGCACAAGCAAAGGCCACAAGGCCAGTTCACATGCAGTGCTAGATATAGTACAAGACAAGCAACACAGTGATCAAAACCTAGCAAGCAAGCAACAAGATATATATAAAGTACAGTACAAAGAAAGTCAAGCAGTAAGCAAATGAGGGAATGTGGACACAAGGCCTAAAGAAGTACAGTGCCGCTGATGATCACTAGGCGGGAGCGCCTTGGTGAAGATATCAGCAGTGTTGGCCTTCGAGTCCACGTACACAAGCCGAAGCTGACCTCGCTGCTGCAGCTCTCGAGCAAGAAAGTAGCGAAGAGCAATGTGCTTTGTCCTGTGCTCCAGTCTGTGCTCCTGACACAAGGCAAGGGCCGCCTTGTTGTCGCCGTACAGAACTGGAGGAGAACTAGGCCGCTCTCCCAAGTCAGTCAGCAGGTAGGTGAGCCAGCGTAACTCCTGTGCAGCCATGGCCGTGGCGTAGATCTCAGCCTCACAACTAGAGCTGAGAACAGAAGAAGAGCGGGTGGACCGCCACGAGACAGAACCAGAGCCAAGGCTGAAGGTGTAACCCTGCGACGACCGCTGCGTAGCCAAGTCGTCCACCCAAGAAGCGTCCGAGTGACCAGTGAGGACAACTCTGTCGCGTCCTCCAAGCACCAGCCCCATGCCTGATGTACTGCACAAGTAACGCAGCACCCTCTTAGCAGCCTCCCAGTGCTCTCGCCTGTGTCTCCCAGGCGCAACGTAACGAGCAAGGATGCTAAGAGGGTACGCGAGGTCAGGTCGCGTGCAAGTCATCAGGTACATGAGGCAGCCTACAAGCTCTGGGTACGGGCCACTCGGCTCTACGGACTCGTTCGAAGGTGGAGCTGAGAGCGAGTGGCTGGTAGCCAGAGGTGTGGCCTGTGGTGAGGAGAACTGGAAGCCGAAGCGCTGAAGGACCTGCTGCACCATGTGTGACTGAGTCAGGGTAATGGTGCGGCGTGCTCTGTCCCGGGTGATCTGCAAGCCAAGGTAGCTACGCAGCTCACCCAGGTCAGTGCAGGTGTGTCTCTTCTGCAGCTCCGACTTCACACGAGCGAGTGCCTCAGTGTCAGCAGTAGCAAAGACCAAGTCGTCGACGTACACGAGGATGTAGAACGGCGGCAGCGACGTGTCTGTGCGCAGGAACAGTGACGGGTCAGCAGTGGAAGGAGCAAACCCAAGGGCCGCAAGTGTAGTCCTCAGTGTGTCGTGCCACTCGCGTGGCGCCTGGCGGAGACCGTAGACTGGCCGGCGGAGGCTCCACTGGGTACCAGGAGGAAACGACCCAGTAAAGCCAGGTGGGCGGCGCAGCCAGATCTCCTCGTGCAGGCTGCCCTGCAGGAACGCTGTGCTGAAGTCAAGAGAGTGAAGCTCGTAGTCACGCTGAGCAGCAACGTGCAGCAGAACCCGAAGAGTGGTCATCTTCGGGGTGGGGGAGAAGGTCTGGAAGAAGTCAACCCCCTGACGCTGACTAAAGCCTCTAGCAACGTAACGAGCCTTGAAGACAGGTGGAGAACCTGGCGGCCGCTTCACTCTGAAAATCCACATGCCATCGACGATGTTCGCCCCAGGAGGGGGAACCTCGTCGACGTAGGTGCCTGTGGACTTCCAGGATGCCATCTCTGCGTCCATGGCTGTCTGCCACTGAGAGGAGTAGGGACCCGAGATCGCCTCTGCGTAAGAGCGCGGAGTGGGGATGTCTAGTGCATCCGGGTCTCCCTCAGGGGCAAGCAACCAGGCCACGAGATGAGGTACAGCAGCCGCAAGAGAGTCAAAGTCCTCCTGCCTGTCCTCAAGGACGTCCGTGCCAAGGGCACACTCACCCCCGACGGACGGAGGACAGACAGACTCAGACTCAGCAACAAGACTGGCGGCGTAGTCTAGGCGACAGGCAGCAGCAAAGTCGACAAGCTCAGCGACCAGGGCAGACGCAGCAGAAGACTCAAACGACGGGTCAGTGACAACAGTGGCGAGAAGACGCGTAACAGTAGGGTGGGCAGCACGAACACTGTCAGACTCAGGGTCGGGAACGTCAGGAAGAGAAGACGCAGGAGGAGACGGTAGGGGGACACGCTGTGGACCAGTGGAAGGACGAAGGGCCATAATATGCGTGCCAGGAACAGGAGGAGGACGCGGACGCGCGACACGACGACCAGTGGGACCAGTGCGCGCAGTGCGAGCAGCACGAACAGGCGAGGCAGGACGAGACACAGGCTCACGACGCTCCGTAAGCGAGTCCGGCTGTGCAGTGTAAGGCACAGGAGCAGGGAGGGGGGAGCCAGGCTGGAGGGGAAGGCCAGTGGAAGACGGGAGGGAAAGAACCTGGCGAAGCACCGTGTCAGGCGGTGGCAAAGCCGACGGCGACGGAGGAGCGAAGAACAGGCGCGACGGCGGAGCTCCGCCAGCACCTCCAGCACCCGCAGCACCAGAAGCACCAGGACCAGCACCCTCCGCCGCAGCACCCCCAGAGTCGGCGACGTCAGCACCAGAGGCCCCAGCAGCGTCAGACCTCCCCTCGCCAGCACCTCCAGAACCAGCAGGACCACCGTGTCCAGAACCGTCAGCTCCAGTGTCGTCAGCTCCAGCAGCTCCAGTACCTCCAGGAAGAGCACCCCCAGAGCCGGCAGCTCCAACTCCGCTAGCACCGCCAGCTCCAGAGTCCCCAGCTCCAGCAGCTCCAGCCTCAGTGCTCCCAGAACAACCAGTCCCGGCAGCTCCAGTACCTCCAGTACGAGCACCTCCAGGACGAGCAGCTCCAGAACCTCCAACTCCAGCAGGGCCACGAGGACGGCGAAAGCGCCGGACGTACCAGTCACGAAGCTGCTGCGGTGTGAGAGACTGCTCAGCACCCCGAACCGGAGCACCCCCAGACGCAGTAACCCGAGGCTCCGTAGGCTCAGTCGCAGCACCCCCAGGCTCAGTACCCTCAGGCGCAGCACCCCCAGGCTCAGCACCCCCAGACTCCGTACACGCAGGCTCAGCACCCCCAGTCGCAGCACCCCCAGGCTCAGCACCCCCAGGCTCCGAACTCTCAGGCACAGTACCCTCAGCTCCAGCACCCTCAGTCCCAGCACCCGCAGCCCCAGCACCCCCAGGCCCAGCACCCGCAGGCTCAGCACCCCCAGGCTCAGCACTCCCAGCAGCACCACCTGCAGCAGCACCTGAGTCACCTGTGACCTCGACAGGCTCAGCGACGGGAGGAGGGTCTACCTGAGAGACACCTGAAGGAGCAGGACCCTGAGGGGGAAGGGGGTCTACCGGAGGGGGACCAGGAGCGAGGAAAAGCGGCGGGGGAGGGAGGGGGGCAGTGCGGTAGGGGAAGAGACGGTAAAAAGGGACCGACTCGTCAAAGGTGACGTCCTGAGAGGCGAAGACCCGGCGCGAGGTGGGGTGGTAAAACTGCCAGCCAGGCGCGTCAGGGACAAAGCCAAGGAAGACACAGGGAAGCGTGCGGGAGGAGAGCTTGTCCGCGGACGTATCGCGGACAAGGGCACGAGCACCCCACACCCGGAAGCGCGACGCATCGCCAACCTCCCCCGTCCAACGCAGTGTGGGCGAGGTCTCCGGCAAGGAGACACGGGGCCAGAGGTTGAGCTGATGCGCGGCGTACCGGACAGCAAACGGCCACAGAAAATGGGGAGCCGCCGCATGGACCAAGGAGGTACGAGCGACCTCCATGACCAGGCCAATGCGGCGCTCAGCAACCCCATTCTGCTGTGGGGAGTCCGGAAGCGTGAAGGTCTGCTCGATGCCCTCCGCCTGACAGAAGGTCCTCAAGAGGTCGGAGGAGAACTCACCACCTCTGTCAGAGTGCAGACGCAGGACAGGAAGATCTGTCCGGAAACGGCGGCGGAGCTGGAGACGAACTGTGCGGATCCAAGGGATCAGAACAGCAGGGACCTCACCCTTGGTGCGCAAGGGGAAGACCGTGGTGTAACGCGAGTAGTCGTCGACAACCAGCAAAAAGTACCGCTCACCGCCCTGGCCACGAACGCGGGCTGGGCCCCACACGTCCAGGTGGAGGGTCTGCAGAGGAGCCTCTGTCGGGGGGAACGAGGAGGAGTGAGGAGCGGCGCGCTGCTGCCCCTCGACGCAAGGAAGGCAAGGCGGCGCAGGCGAGGCAGGGAGGGGAGGGAGGGACCTGGGAAGACCAGACACAAGGTGGCGACGGTGCATGCCACGGAGGCGTGGCAAGGAGGGGTGGCCCAGGCGGTGGTGCCAGAGAAGAGTCTGGTGCGACAGGGAACGACACTCACAGGCGTGGGCTACCAGACCTGACGCGGACACCTGACCGACAGCAGCGACCTGAGGAGACGCAGTGGACAGTGTGTAGAGACTCGACCCCGGCTGACGGGTAAACGTAGCCAGGTGACGGCCAGTCCTGGAGCACGTGAGGATCGCCACACGCTGTCCTCCAGGAGTAAAGGTGTCAACCCACTGATCCTGGATGACAGCGTTGCTCACCAGGTTTGTCGAGAACGAGGGGAGGTGGAAACCCGACAACGAGCCAGACGGAACTGCCGGACAAGGGAGCACAGTGGTGGACCGTGCAAGGACTGGGCCCCCCGAGGGGTCAGCCAAGGAGACTGGGACCGGTGCAGGAAGCGGTGTGAGCTCAGTACTGTCACGAAAGAAACAGCGGGAAGCACCTGAGTCCAGGGTGAAGGTGTGGCAGGCCTCAGCCGGCGCAGTACCTAAGAGAGCAGTCTCTGTGGGTGCTGTACCTGAGAGAGCAGACTCACAAGCAGTAGGGACAGTACTGGAGGGAGCAGCCACAGAGGGCACCAGACCAGAGAGAGCAGACTCACTAGTACCCAGGGCAGCGGGCTCTATACCTGGGTCAGGCGGCACACACAAGTAACAGTCTCCCTCGGCACTAACAGTCAATGCATACATGGCAGCAATAATAGCATCATAGTCAAGAGCAAAGATATCAACACCAGCCCTCATCAGCTCCGCCCAGCGGGGGCGCTCAACATCCTCGCCGATCTCCTCACGCCAAGCGTCGTCAAGGCGGGAGAAGCAGCGGTACGGGGTGTGGAACCTCCCACACGTCTGTCCCTTGCGGTCACCTGTGCGAATGACATAGGAACAGCGGCCACTGCCCCCCGACGTCCCACGCTGAGCAAGCCACTCACGAAGCTGCTGGGTCGTCTGGGGACGCTGCTGCTGCTGGGAGCTCTGGCCCGAGCCAGTGCCTCCACTCCGACCGCCGCCGCCACCACTACCTCCGCTCCGACCGCCACCGCCGCCACCGCCACCGCCACCGCCGCCACCGCCGCCGCCGCCACCGCCGCCGCCGCCACCACCGCCACCGCTCCCTCCGCCGCCCCCGCCTCCGCTGCCGACCCCACTCCCACCAGCACTCCCGCCACCGCTCCCTCCAGCACCGCCTCCCCCCCCACCTCCCCCACCTCCTCCCCCCCCAGCGCCACCCCCGCCACCCTTGCCCCCCTTGCCCTTGCCGGTGCGGCGCCTCCCACCAGGAGCAGAAGCAGCGCCAGCAGACTCAGCACCAAGGAAGTCAACAGCAGCAGCAGTAGCGTAGGAGGGAGCGAGGGGAGAGGGAGAACACCCCTCAAAGATGGGGGTGCGAGGAGCGCCACGAGCAGCACCTACAGCTACAATGCTCTTCTCGGCCGCTAGCAGCTTCTCCTCTAGGAGGGCGACTGTGAGCTCAGTGGGACAGCGAGCAAGGAAGTAGTCTCGAACTGAGCTGAGGGTGTCAGGGAGACGGGTGACTATGAAGTGGAGTGTCCAGTACAGTGGAGGGGGGTTCTTAGCGCAGAACTCGGTGGGAAGGGCGGCACGCAGGCGAGCGTCACTAGTGCGAAGGTGGGTGATAAGATCGGCGACTGTAGCAAAGGTGGACAGCTCAGGGAACAGGTAAGGCAGCATGAGGCGGCTAAGCTCGGCTGTGGCAGGCGAGGAGTAGCGAGCAACGACAGCGTCGTACAGGGCCTTAGCGGTTTTGCAGTCGCCAAAATGCTCGAGCTCAGCTAACGGCAGGTGACTGCGAATGGCTAGGCGAGCAGCTGCGTCACGAGTCTGCCAGTGGGAACGAACACTAAGCTCAGCTGTGGCAGGAGGGGCAGGCGCAGCACCAGACGCGTAGTCATAGAGCGACACATGCTCCTTGCTATCGCTCAGGAGGAACAGCTGCAGGTCATCTAGCCAAGTGGTGAACTGCACAGGGCGGCCCTCAGCATCGAACGACAGCACGCGGATGGAAGCCATAGTGACAGTGCGACAGAGCAACGCAAGCTTCCGCAGCAGGGGTGGGCAATTGCGCACGGGCAGGGAGCAGCAGGCGGCGCTGCAAGCGGGCAGCGCGGCGGACGGGCGGCTCTGCGAGCGGGCAGTGCGGCAGGAAGGCGGCGCTGCAGGCGGGCAGCGTGACTGGTGGGCGACGCTGCAAGCGAGCAGCGCGGCGGGCGGGCGGGCAGCGCGACGGACGGCGCGGGGCACAGCGGGCTGCGCGAGGGGCTGCAAGGCAGCTCGACGGGCTGCGCGGGGCAGAGCGGGCGGCGCGCGGGGCTGCAGAGCCGAGCGACGGGCAGCGCGGGGCAGGGCGGGCGGGTCGCGGGGCTGCGCAGCAGATCGACGGGCGGCGCGGGGCACAGCGGGCGGTGCGCGGGGCTGCGAGGCAGCGCGACGGGCAGCGCGGGGCAGAGCGGGCGGCGCGACGGGCAAAGCAGGGGAGGGGGAGGCGCGCGGGGCTCTGGGCTGGCAGGACGCCGGTCGGCAGGGCGCACGAGGGCGCTACAAGGGCGCTACGAGGGCGCTAGGGCGCAACGAGGGCGCTACGAGGGTAGGGCGCGGGGGTAACGCGGTAACCGCAGCGTGCGGTGGTGGGCCCTAAAAAAAAAACGATCGGATGGTCCTAGGGACCACCTGCTCTGAATACCATATCAGAATACTAGCGTAAGAATGATGCATTGAATGAAATAGTTGGGGTTGTACCCCATATTGGCTACCCCACTACAGCCTACCAACATATAACAGTTTAACACCCCTCAGAGTACATGGCTAGATAGTTCGCTATTTAATTTCTTGTACTCCTACCTTCTAATCATCTTGTTTCCTTCAACTTATTACTCAACAAGGTCACTACATAGACTTCACTGTCTCCTTTCAGGCTTAACACATTCTATCCTATCCACTGATCCTTTGGTTGTATCAGCATGGTATGAGAGCTAGAGTGGATTATAGGATCTGTCAAGCCCTCGTTCTTCCTAGAACAATCCTTTCATAAAATCAATTATCACATCCTAAGGTCTGCAACACTATGGCTCCTGAAGGGAAAGCTACTGCAGACTCACCGGGCCCACCACCAGCAACTACTAACGCGCCATCAGCGGTGACCTCCGTCAGCGCCGCTGTCGTTGAGCAGCTAGTTGCACGCATCAACGCTCTCGAAAGCCATCAGGCTATGAGCATTGATGGCTCAAGCTATGCACGTGGCGTTGCTGGACTTCCTCTCCCTGGAGAAGACCGCCGCGTCAACTCCGAGAGATCCTTCACCTTTGACAATCGTCAAGGGTCAGCTCCTGCACAAGACAACCCACAACGGTCGCAGTCAGACATCGCTTCAATGCAAACCAAATTTGTACTGACTTCAAAATTGAAGACCTCAATTCCTTTCGACGGAAAGGATTTTTACACGTGGAGTTTCGAATTCGAGCTTCTTGCGACAACCGCTCAGATCTGGATGTACTACGACGGAAGTCTGCCTTTTCCCTCGGAAGGCACCATCCAGGAGAAGCATCAGTACTACCACGAATCACTTCTCGCGTACACCGCTCTCCTTCGCAATCTCTCACCTGAAGAGCAGCTCGGCATTCGTCCGTACAAGACGGAGTGGGCTCCCGCGCACGCATCCTGGGAACACCTGCGCAACTCATACATGGCAACAGATCCAGTTACTATGAGTCGCCTGCTCAGTCAACTAACTTCGGTTAAAATGAAGCAAGGGGAGAAAGCGGGACCGTATGTTAATCGGTGCCGCAATCTGCGCGATCAAGTCAAGAAGTGCGGTGGTTCTGTCCCCGACGACATGTTCATCTCAATGGTCATTTCAGGCCTTGGCCCCGACTGGCGTCAGTGCCAGTCACTCCTTCGCGCCCGAGCAACCATATCGGAGTCGGCTCTGTGCGCCACGCTTCTTTCGGAGCAGAAGGAGATCGACCTGTACAACGAGAAGAATGTCAAGCGGGAAAAATTAGCCTTCTACACAGGAGGATCCCAAGGGGAGCAACGCGGAAAGAAGGGAGCTTTCTGCAAATACTGCAAGAAGTCTGGCCACTCTGTCACTGAATATCATGGTAAGTGCATCATATTCTGTAACTGTGCTAACTGGGGTGTAGAAGTAGTGTAGTAGTTGTTATTCAGTTTGAACACAGGGTAGGTGGGGCATTGGGAGGAACGCGAAGTTGGTACTATGGGGAATTGCAAGGCGCTGCGGGCACAATTCCAGGGCCCTCGGGAGACAGGAAATCTGGCACAAGGCCAATCCAAGGCCAAGGCGGCTCGAGCCCAACCCATCACGCTGAGCAACTCGCGACTGGGTGGCCTAGCATAAATTAGCCTACCCTAGCAAAGGACTCCTGTTCTCTCGTTTGTTTACCAGAGCATAGTGGACTTACGTTACCGTTCTAAGCTACTGCAGCAAGGTGACTAACGCCACTCTTGGTAGCCAGCAGTGGGAGGAACCAACGGCACTGGAGCGGGAGCTGGCAATGGGGTATGGGGAAGACATAACGAAGGCAGCAGGGGTGACAGAACAGGAAAGGAGGAAGGCATTAGGACAGGCAATGGACGGACAGGTGATGCAGTGGCTGATGCGCCGAATGTGGAGAGGGCTGGTGCTGGAAGGGGAGCAGGAGCTGCGGAGCAAGAAGGAGGGAGTAAAAAGGGTGGGGGCATGGGCGTGTGTGGCAGCACAGAAAGAGCCAGCGTGGGTAGTGGGGAATGCAATAAGCGAACAGGGGAAGAAGGCAATGCAGGAGGTGCTGGCCAGGTACAGGCATGCCTTTGCATTCAACCTACAGGAGCTGGGAAAATGCACAGTGAGGGAGATGGAGCTGAAGCTGGTCACGGAGGAGCCAGTGTTTCAAAGGAAGCGGAGAATGACACCCGGGGATGAAGACATCTGCAAGGAAAAATGCAAAGAGTTGCTAGAAGCAGGGTTGATACAGAGATCAGAATCAGAGTACGCGACGCCGACAGTGGTAGCTGCACGAAAGGACCTGCTGGGGGAGGTGCTGAGTCGACGGATGTGTGGGGACTACCGAGCACTGAACAAAGTGACAGTGCCCGATAGGTACCCAATGCCGACAGCGGAGGATATTTTTGACCGACTGGGGGCAGGGGAGATCTTCAGCACGCTAGATTTGAGACAGGGCTTCAACCAGATCAAGATCAGAAAGGAGGACGTGCGGAAAACGGCATTCCATGGAGCAGACGGGCTGTACGAATGGCTGTTTATGCCATTCGGGCTGAGGAACGCGTCGGCCATCTTTCAGAGAGTAATGGACAGCGTGTTGCGGGGGCTGGAGTGTGCAGCATGTTACATAGATGACGTAGTGATATTCAGCAGGAGTGAGGAGGAGCATGTGCGAGACGTGGAGCGGACGCTGAAGGCGTTGGCGGCGGCAGGGCTGACCTGTCACCCAAAGAAGTGCAGGTGGGGGGAAGCAACGGTGCAGTACCTGGGGTATGAGGTGAGGGGCGGACAGATAGGGATTCAGCGGGCAAAGGTGGAGGTGCTGAACAGGCTGCAGCAGCCGAAGGACAGAAGCGGACTGCGAGCGGTGCTCGGTTTTCTGAGTTACTACCGAAGGTTTGTCCCCAATTTCAGCAAGCGCGCGGCACCGCTGAACGGGCTACTGAGGGAGGACAAAAGGTGGGAGTGGGGGACAGAGCAAGAAGCGGCATTGCGAGACTTGATGGAGGCGGTACAGACAGCAACGATTCTGCAGCTGCCCAAGGCCGACAAGCCATTCTGCCTATACACTGACTGGAGCAGCCAAGGCATGGGGGCAATCCTGTGCCAAGAGCTGGATGGAGAGGAAAGGGTGGTGGCTTACGCGAGTAGGAGCTGTAACCCAGCAGAGGCCAAGTACAGCTCTTATCATGGGGAAGGGCTGGCTGCTGTGTGGGCCGTGAAGCACTTCAGAGTGTACCTGCAAGGGAGGGAATTCACATTGATCACAGATCATCAGCCGTTGCAGTGGCTGATGACCCACCAAGGGCTGACAGGGAGAAACGCGCGGTGGGCCGTGACCCTGCAGGAATATGACTTCAAAATACGCCACAGACCAGGAAAGACATTGCAGCACGTGGACGGGCTCTCAAGGAACCCGCCCGCAGCCGAGCCCGTGCACGCGCTGATGCTGCTCGCTAGGCAAGGGGAGGAGGCAGCAGCAGAAAAGCAAGGAAAGAGGGGGCCACAGGACATATGGGAGGATCCCACGGCCCTGCGGTGGATTAAAGGGGAGACAGAGGAGAACGAGCAGGTGACAGATAGGGTGAGGGCACGAGGGCATCACTACCGATGGTACCAAGGACAGCTGCAGCTGCAGTCCGTGGATGGGTGGAAGTTGGTGCCTGCGCCGCAGGAGAGGGAAGGGGTGATCGAGGAGGTACATAGGAAGCTGGGACACTTTGGGCATGAACGCACAACGCAGCTGCTCAAGACCGGCTGGTGGTGGGAAGGGATGAGGAAGCAAGTCCGAGAGTGGGTCAGTGGCTGTGAAGGCTGCCAGAGAAGCAAGGCCAGCTTGACACAGGCAAAGCAGGAGCTGCAGTCACTGCCAATGAGGGGGTTGGGGTTTCGGTGGTCTCTGGACATAGCCGGCAAGCTGCCACTGAGCAGGGGCGGAAAGCGATACATCCTACTCATGGTTGAGCATGCAAGCAAGTGGTTAGAAGTGTGTGCATTGCCGAGCAAGGACTCTAGACTGGTGGCGAGGGCATTCAAGGGACAGGTGCTGTGCAGATTTGGGGCACCAGGGGAAGTCCTCACAGATCAGGGCACGGAGTTCAAGGGGGAGTTTCAGGCGCTGTTGGATGAGGCAAAGGTGACACACAGGCAGACATCAAGGTACCATCCTCAGAGCGACGGGCTGACTGAACGGCTAGTGCAGACCCTGAAGCGGAACCTGAGGGCGTACGGAGAGAAGCGGAAGAGAGACTGGGATGAAGAGCTAGACTGGGTGGCGGCGGGGTACAGATTCGGGAAGCAGGCGTCACTGAAGGACTACTCCCCGTATAGCCTGCTGTACGGAAAGGAACCAATACTGCCTGTGGGAGCGCCAAGGGTACTGACGGGGGTGGTGAGCGTGAAGGGAGCAGACCAGTGGGTGGCGCTGGCAGAAGCACGAGCACGATACATGCGGGAAATGCTCCCGGCAGCCCTAGAGAACTTGCACACGGCACAGCTGAGAGATGCCCACAGGTATGAGCAACGACAACAGCAAGGGGGCAGGAAGGCGAAGCCAGCAGTGACGGAGGGGCAGGAAGTGTACCTGCGCAGGGCAAAGAAAGACACCTTGGATGTAGGGTTGGGGACAGAGAGGTGGAAGGTTAAAGAGGTGAGGGGGTCAGGGGTGCTGGTGCTGGAAAATGAGAAGGGTGAGCGGACAGTGGATCACCAGACGAACGCAGCGGCAGTGAAGGAGAGACGGCCTCAGCAAGAGGGTCCTGTGACACGTGCACGGGCAGCCCGAGCACAAGTACAGGAGGGGGCAGGGAATGGCTGAGGAAGGAAGTACTATGCAGGGCGGAAAGGGGGAGAAAGGGACTGAGAACAGTAAGGCAGGAATAAGGGGAGCAGGCAATACAGGGGCAAGTAGCAGGTGAAAGGCAGGAAGGGAAGGGACGCCGACAGCTGTCACTGAATATCATGGTAAGTGCATCATATTCTGTAACTGTGCTAACTGGGGTGTAGAAGTAGTGTAGTAGTTGTTATTCAGTTTGAACACAGGGTAGGTGGGGCATTGGGAGGAACGCGAAGTTGGTACTATGGGGAATTGCAAGGCGCTGCGGGCACAATTCCAGGGCCCTCGGGAGACAGGAAATCTGGCACAAGGCCAATCCAAGGCCAAGGCGGCTCGAGCCCAACCCATCACGCTGAGCAACTCGCGACTGGGTGGCCTAGCATAAATTAGCCTACCCTAGCAAAGGACTCCTGTTCTCTCGTTTGTTTACCAGAGCATAGTGGACTTACGTTACCGTTCTAAGCTACTGCAGCAAGGTGACTAACGCCACTCTTGGTAGCCAGCAGTGGGAGCCTGAATCTCTCACAAACGAGAGAAAATGACCGGCGACATGGATCGCCATGATCTGCGCATGCAGCGTACGTACTCGCGGCGGGAGAGATCTCCGTCGCGAATGAGGCGCTCCAGGGAGCGAGGGAGGTCGCCGACGCGCTCGCCACGACGGGCAGCGTATCGCGCGGATCCGGTGACGAACGGGCGTGCGACAGGAAGGAAGCGGGGAGGATCTGCGCATCAGATCGGAGCCTTCGAGGCGGCCCGCGACCAGCAATCCGTGGAATCTGGCGGAAGGCCAGCGCGGGGTGGATCAAGAGCGCCACGATGGCGATATGGAGATGGATGTCGCCAGCGAGCAGGGCGACGAGGATGGAGGGGAAGAACCCCAGCCTGCTCAAGGCGGTGGAGGACGTGACATCAGCGACAACGAAGGATCCCCCACTGCGCGGGGCGGCGGAAGGCGCACATGGCGCGACTGACGAGGAAGAATTCTCCACTGCGCGGGGCGGCGGGAGGCGTGAGGCGGCTGGCAGTGAAGAATCCCCCACTGCGCGGGGCGGCGAAAAGCGCGGCGCGACTGACGACGAAGGATCCCCCACGGCACGGGGCGGCGGAAGGCGCGCCGCAGCTGACAAGGAAGAGTATCCCATGACGCGGGGCGGCGGAGAGTGTGATATCGCTAATGACGGAGAGTCCCCCACGCGGGGCGGCGGAAGGCGTGACATCACCAACGTCGGGCAGGATTTCCCTGTTGCACGGGAAGGAGGAGAACAAGGGTACAAGAGAAGGGATGAAAGGGAGCGAGTCCGACGCGGCAAGGAGCGAGAGGATGACGAAGAAGACAGAGATGGGAAGCACTCACCTGCGAGAAGGCATGAAGAAATGGAGCGAAGGAGCGTCAGGGAAATGGAGCGCCAAACGGGGGCGCGGCGAGAAGAGGAAGAAGAAAGGAGGGCGTCAGCAGGAGTCTTCCGCTCACCTGAGCCAAGGCCAGGGTATGATCGCAGGCGGCGCATGGCGATGGGCGGAGGTCGGCAAGCAGATCGGGAAAAGCGGGAAGACAGGATGGACTACGAGGTGCGACGCCATCAGAGCCCGCCTGGGAAGGAGCGGGTACGCCACCAAGAAGGACGAGAAAGAGGCGGGGAAAGGCGATCACCGTACGGCTCCAGAGCAGAAGGAGGAAGTCAGCAGCGAAGGGAACAAGAGCGACATCGCCAGGAGCGCTCACCTGTGCAGAAAGTGGGAAGATGGGAGGATCTGGAAAGGTACAGGAGCCACCGTGAAGACGACCAGAAGAGAGGTTCGAGTCCAATCGGCACAGGGAGGCTGCGGCAATACGGGGAGGGATCAAGTGGGGCCAGAGCGGCTCGTGAGGGACTGGAGCGAGCACTGTACGGGACAAGTGCGGGAAGCAGAGGAGAAAAGGGAAAGCTGCGAGGGGCTGCTCTGTCAGAGCGGGGAGG
The DNA here is from genome assembly GCA_947470075.1 of Closterium sp. Yama58-4. Taxonomy (NCBI): domain Eukaryota; kingdom Viridiplantae; phylum Streptophyta; class Zygnematophyceae; order Desmidiales; family Closteriaceae; genus Closterium; species Closterium sp. Yama58-4. The sequence continues at coordinate 928,382 of CANIUD010000051.1, forward strand.
CTCGGGAAATTGGGATTTAGGGAGATGGAACGCAACGGCAGCACCACGGGTGGAGGTGCCGGTGCGCTTCACGGGGAACGAGAGCACGGGACCAAGCCTCAAGAATTACCTGATGCAGATAAGCAACGTCAAGTACCGGTGTGATCGAAGCGGCATGGATCCCATAGATTTCTTTCTCAGCCTGCCAAATACACTGGGGGGGGAAGCAGAAACCCTATATCGCATGAAGATGGGGGAGTGGCTGAGAAGGGCAGATGAGGATGAAGAGGACCCGACGGTGCTGTTTCTGGATAGGCTAAGGAGGCAGTTCCCAGGGCACACAGCAGCACGCATCAAAGAATTCCAAGAGTTCAGGAGGAGGGATGAAGAATCCTTGCTGACGTATTATGGGCGGTTGATGAATCTGGCAGAAGACGTGGTCTGCACGGACAGCAGCATGATCATCAGTAAATTCCTGAATGGACTGGACAAGGGGTTGGCAGGGGGACTGAGGATGAGGGTCTACGAACTAGGAGCGGATGCGACACCGGAGGAGGTGTTTGAGCTAGCAGAAAGAGTGGAGCTGGCACAGAGGAAGTATGAGGTGTACCTACCGAGGCCGACTGAGAAGAGGAATCCCGCTTGGGCAGCAGCAGCAGTACTAGAGACAGGGGGTAGGGAGGATAGCCGGGCAGAAAAGGGGGCTGAAACGCGCACTTGCCACCGATGCAAGCAGCCAGGACATCTGATGAGGAATTGCAGGAACTGCGACACCTGCGGGAAGCCGGGGCATCGACGCAGGGATTGCCCGGATGCACCAACATGTGAGGTTTGTGGGAAGCGAGGGCACAAGGGGAGAGACTGTTATCAACGCACAGGGGGGCCGAGGAGGACTCCAGAGGACATAGAAGGGCAGATAGGGAGGTTGCAGGCGCAGCTGCAGGCAATGGGTGGGAAAAAGGAGAAGGAGGTGGGGCTATATGCCAGGGAGGAGGATGACGAGGCAGAAGTGATAGAGGAACCAGAGCCGGAGTATAATTTCACGGCGATCCGCAGCAGAGAGGAGCTGGGCCTGCGCAGCGGGGGTAGGGATGGGAGGAAGGACCCCACAACCAAGGAAAGGGCCACACCGAAACAGAGGCTAGAGGAGAAGGGTGAGGAAGGAGAGGAGCCAGCGAGGCATCCCAAAGATCGGCTAGCTAGTCAGGCAACGGTGCTGGTGGCAGAAGCAGGGGCAGTGGCAGTGGGCGGAGAGATAGCAAAAACAGCAATCTTGGACACAGGAGCACAAAGTGTGATGTTGGGGAAGCAGCTGGCACGGAAGCTGGGGCTGACGGAAACAGGGCAATACATAAAGCGAGGAATGCAGGTAATGACCGCGGAGGGAGGCGAGCCTAAGTGGCTGCCGTGTACTAGGGACCTGGTGGAGATAGTCCTGATGCCGGGAAAAGAGGAGCAGACTAGCATTCGGCTGCAATGTGGGATATCCGATTCAGAAGATTTCGATGTGCTGCTGGGGACAGACCTGATATGGGGCGTGGGGATGACAATCTGTACATGGAAGGAGAAAGTAAAGTTTCGGAAGCAGTACTGGGTGCGGGGGAGCAAAACGGGGAAGCTGCCGGTGCAATTCACTAAGCAGGAGCCAAAACGAGCGTACACGGCCGAGCAAGCAGATAGCGAAGGGAGAGGGAAGGCGGGCCTAGTGGGCGAAGCAGCGGTAGCGAATGCGTGGCAGGAACCAATCAGGCTGGTGGAGCTGTTCGGGGGAATAGGCGCAGGGTTGGCAGCGGTGCTCAGAGCGGGAGTAGCGGTGAAGGAGTGGACATACGTGGAGAAGGACGGACAGGTGAGGAAGATGGCTGAACAACATGCAAGGAGGCTGCAGAAAGAGCATCCAGAGCTACTAGAGGAGGCCGTGATAAGCAAAGCAATGTCAGGGACGCTGACCCACGTGAGGAACGTGACACGAGAAGTGGTGAGGGGCTGGGGGCAGGTGGACCTGCTGGTAGCAGGGTGGGAGTGCCAGGCCGTCTCAAGAGCAGGGAAGGGAAAGGGGTTAGAGGATCCAAGGGGAGCACTGCTCATCAATTTGCTGAGCATCATAGACTGGATCAAGGAAAGACAGGAGAAGGTGGTGTACCTGCTGGAGCACATAGATCTAGAGGGAGACTGCCGGGAACCAGTCAGAAAAATCCAAGAGTTAGTGACAAGGAAGCTGGGAAAGGGCGTGAGGTGTGATGCGGCCAGGCTGGGGGCACGGGCTCACCGTGTCAGAAGGTATTGGCAAAATGTCGTGACGGACGAACAACTGCAGAGGGAGCTGGATGGGATACGAAGGGACTGGAGCAGGACGGTGCAAGAGATATTAGAGCCAGGCAGGACAGCGGCGCCGGTAAGGAAAGGCAGGCACGAGACACAGTGCCCATGCAACAAGGTGGGGGCAGTACGCAGGGCTTGGCCGACACTGGTGGGGTACAAGGGGGCAGCCGGGTTCAGGGAGGAAGGAGGAGTGCCAGGAGAAGGCATGGTGTACGATCATAAGACAAAGCAGTGGGAGGAACCAACGGCACTGGAGCGGGAGCTGGCAATGGGGTATGGGGAAGACATAACGAAGGCAGCAGGGGTGACAGAACAGGAAAGGAGGAAGGAAGGAAGTACTATGCAGGGCGGAAAGGGGGAGAAAGGGACTGAGAACAGTAAGGCAGGAATAAGGGGAGCAGGCAATACAGGGGCAAGTAGCAGGTGAAAGGCAGGAAGGGAAGGGACGCCGACAACTCCATCGACCAGTGCTACAAGCGTCAGGCTGCTGATGAACGGCGCAACGCCTCCAACCAGCAACCCTCAGCTCAATCCAAGCCTGCTGCCACAACCTCCACTGTGTCGCCTCCCTCGGTCGCCAGTACTTCTCAGTCCCCTGCGGTCATTTCGGCAAAGGACAAAGGGAAAGGGACGGTCATAAGCTGCATGGCTCGCCGCAGCAGAGGGTTCCGCTACTGGGATCGAGGTCGAATTTCATTCCCTTCCGACAACCCCACCCCCGTTGCGCCCAGCTCAGATAACGACCCAACGGTTTCTACCTGGTCGACTCGCCCTTCAGACATCCCTCCTGACTTCGAGCTTCCTCCTCCTACTCCGGAATCGCCGCCGAGCATTCCCGCAAGTAGATATTTCGCTCTCTCGCCGTACACCGGCGACTTCGATCGCATCATTACGCCCAAGATCGCCAACCTTGCCCGCCAGCGCCACGAAGATCTGAACACCTGGTACCTCGACAGCAACACATGGTGGGATCATCAAAGTTCATCAGCAACTCTCGGCGCATGCGACGACCCTGCGAAATCACCGCAGCCAACAACGGAAAAATGAAGGCACATGAGATTGGGGAGATCTACCTCGAGGCGAATGACACGAAATTTACCATTCACATCGGAGACGTCCTCGTCGCGCCAGATCTCCAATACAACCTGCTCTCGTCAGCTCAACTCATGCGATGCGGAATCGACATTCGCAGCAACCGCAAAGAGAAGACCTTCGAGCTCTTTTATGATGACTCTTACATCGGAAAGGCGATCGACGACGACGGAGTCTTCGTGCTGCAGTTCTCGGCTCAGGGCACAACCGGCGATTCCCACCGCACGCTGCTCCTAAAAACGACTCCCACGGAGGCGCCAACGTGGTCACATCCCGACGAGATGGACCTCGAGCGACCCGCCTCTGACGGCCTTCTGCGCTTGCGCACTGTCCCGACCGCCTCGACCTCGAATCCTGCTGAGACCGGACCTGCCACAATGGAGGAAGACAGTGGCACGTCAGGCCCTGCAACACAACCTGCCGAGGAAAACACGCCGGCGGAAACGCGCTGGACAGGCTGGGATACTTCCGGACCCACACTTGGATCTTGGGGCGAAGTCCTGACTCCAGAGGAAGCGGCCACAAGCGGATGGGGTGCCGTCGCAACGAAAGAAATTGCTGCAACTGGCCGGGGAACTCCCCCTACCCCAGCCGAGGAAGGTGGCACTGGCTGGACTCCTCCTGCCCCATCTGGGGAAGTTGGCGCAGAAGTCAAAGACACAGCAGTCGGAGAAGCAAGGACGATCGGAGACACGTGGGGCGCCGGGGGAGGCTGGGGCGCTTCGGGCGAAGCGGAACAAGGGCACGCCGTAGCAGCCGGCCTTCCTCCCGCGGAAGTCGCCATCGTCGACCCGTACTGGGCAACTCGCGGCACCTGCTGGGGAGGTCCTCCCCTTCCGGAACAGTACGCCCCTGACACACCCGAACCAATGCCAGAAGAGTCAGAGGAAGAAGAGACCTACGAATTCATGGGGGGACCAGCGGAATTACCTGAACCTACCGAGGAGCCAGAGCCGCCGGTACAAGGACCCCAAGAAATTGAAGTCATTGGTGCTGAATACAGTTACTACAGGATCCCCATGTCGGGACTCCCCGCTCGGGACTGGCCCGATCGATGCCTACTTGTCACCGGAGACCAAGCCGAAGCTGGCGATACCGACGACATCATCGGTATTCCCCGCGCGCTTCTGGAGAGAAAGGCTCGCGCACTCGCCGCCGAAACGGACAACGCCGCTGACACAGGACCTGAAGGGGAGGCAAACGACGAGGCAGCACGGCAAAAATATTATCAGAAGACAGTCGGCTACCGTGCGGACCCAGCAACATGGCACCAACGGCTTGGACATCCCTCTCACGCCACGCTCAAAAACTCGCTCAAGGCTGGAGTCTTCGATGACGACGCACTTCTCCTCCCCCGAGACGGTTCCCTCACCGCGGACTCTCCCAATCCGCCGTGCATCGTCTGCCCGACTGCATCCCTCAACCACCAACCATTCCCAGACTTACCACCAGGGTACGAGCGCTACAAACCGCTGGATAAGGTCTACAGCGACTTCATGGTACTCAGTCAACAAGGGCTTAACGGGGAGCAATACACGCTTACCTTCATCGACGCCTCCACGCGCTACGTCTGGGCCATCAATACCGATTGCAGATCACTGGCCTTTGAATGCTTCATTGCGTGGATGAAGCGGGCTGAGCGACAGTCTGGGCTAAAGCTAAAGGCCTGGCAGACAGACGGAGCCCTGGAGTTCTTCTCGGACGAGTTCAAAAAGGTCTTCACGCAGAAGGGGATCGAGCACCTGGTGTCCCTTCCCTACGCCCACCAGCAGCAAGGTGTAGCAGAACGGACAAACAGGAGCCTCGTCACTCGGATGAGGGCTCTGATGAAGCAGTCGGCCATCCCAACCAGATATTGGCCATTTGCGATGAATCACGCTGTTCGGCTGCACAACTTGCTGTCCTCGCGAAGCCTCAAGGACAACAACTCTCCTTACCGGGCTTGGACGGGCAGAAAAGCAGATACACGCCTACTTCGGGTGTTCGGGTGCATGGTACAGTACAGACCCCATACTGCGCGGACGGGAAAATTTGCTGACCGGGCACGATGGGGCATCCATCTCGGAATCGAAAAAGAATTCAAGGCGTGGATCGTACTGGACTACGCGACACACGAGGTGACAAAATCACGTGACTGCATCTTCTACGAGAAGCTGACTCTGCCCCTTTTCAAGGAGCACCAGGAAGCTGACAAACTGCTCGAGAGGCTCTTCGAGGGCCACCGCAGCTTCGCCACGTCACACGACGAAGCTGACCTGGCCGAGGATGCAGACGCACCTGATGTCACCCAGATGGACTCTGCTCCGAACATCCCCCTTACGAGCCAACTCGGAACTCCGACATTCGTGCCCGTACACCAACCCGATCCGGATGATATAACACGCGAAGCTCACAACTACAACAGCGAAACGCGCCGATCACCCACTGCCGAGTCACCACAACCCAACCTGTCGCAAGACACCCTCCGCCTCGGCAACGACAGCGATGACGACGTGGTCGAGGTTACCAGGTCCCACGACTATGTTAAATTATAATGGGTTCTATGTTGGTAGGCTGTAGTGGGGTAGCCAATATGGGGTACAACCCCAACTAGGGTTTCATATTTGTACCCAAACTTCTGCTAGTTCATTCATTCTTGCCTAGTGATTCTGACATGGTATTCAGAGCAGGAGGTCCCTAGGACCTACCGACCGTTTTTTAGGGCCCACCACCGCTCGCATGCGGTTACCACGCTACCCCGTGCCCTAGCCTCGTAGCGCCCTCGTGCGCCCTCGTTAGCGCCCTCGCGCGCCCCTCGTTAGCGCCCTCGAGCGCCCCTCGTTAGCGCCCTCGCGCGCCCCTCATTAGCGCCCTCGCGCGCCCCTTGCTAGCGCCCTCGCGCGCCCCTCGCTAGCGCCCTCGCGCGCCCCTCGCAGCGTCGCCCGTCCGCCACGCTGCCCGCTCGCCCCTCGCCCGCCGCGCTGCCTGCTCGCAGCGTCGCCCGCTCGCCCCGCTGCCCGCTTCGCAGCCCGCTCGCCCCGCTGCCCGCTTCGCAGCCCGCCCGCCCGCTCGCTGCCCGCTTCGCGGCCCGCCCGCTTCGCTGCCCGCTCGCAGCGCCGCCCGCCCGCCCGCTACCTGCTTCGCAGCGTCGCCCGCCCGCTTGCTGCCCGCTCGCAGCGTCGCCCGCCCGCCCGCTGCCCGCTTCGCAGCGTCGCCCGCTCGCTCGCTGCCCGCTCGCAGCGTCGCCCGCCCGCCCGCTGCCCGCTTGCAGCGTCGCCCGCCCGCCTCGCTGCCCGCTTGCAGCGTCGCCCGCCCGCCCGCTGCCCGCTTGCAGCGTCGCCCGCCCGCCCGCTGCCCGCTTCGCAGCCGCCCGCCGCGCTGCCCGCTCGCCGCGTCGCCCGCCCGCCCCGCTGCCCGCTTCGCAGCCCGCCCGCCGCACTTCCCGCCTGCAGCGCTGCCCGCCTCGCCTGCTGCTCCCTGCCTGTGCACCGCCGCTTGCTCCTGCTGTGGCTGCTAGCTTCGCTCTAGCGCGTCCCCTCTGCTGCTGCCGCTGCTCTGCTGTGCCCTCACGCCTGAGCTATGGCCTCTATTCGCGTTCTTTCCTTCGATGCTGAGGGCCGTCCCGTGCAGTTCACTTCCTGGCTCGACGACCTGCAGTTGTATCTTATGAGCAATAGCACGGACCACATCTCCCTCTATGACTACGCGTCTGGTGCTGCCGCTGCTCCTGCTGCCACAGCCGAGCTTAGTGTACGTTCACAGTGGCAGACTCGTGACGCTGCAGCTCGCCTGGCTATTCGCAGTCACCTGCCGTTACCTGAGCTAGAGCACTTTGGCGACTGCAAAACCGCTAAAGCCCTATATGACGCTGTCGTCGCTCGCTACTCCTCACCTGCCACAGCCGAGCTTAGCCGTCTCATGCTGCCTTACCTGTTCCCTGAGCTGTCCGCCTTTGCTACAGTCGCCGATCTTATCACCCACCTTCGCACTAGTGATGCTCGCCTGCGTGCCGCCCTTCCCACCGAGTTCTGCGCTAAGAACCCCCCTCCCCTGTACTGGGCACTCCACTTCATAGTCACCCGTCTCCCTGACACCCTCAGCTCAGTGCGCGACTATTTCCTTGCTCGCTGTCCCACTGAGCTCACTGTCGCCCTCCTAGAGGAGAAGCTGCTAGCAGCCGAGAAGAGCATTGTAGCTGTAGGTGCTGCTCGCGGCGCTCCTCGCACCCCCATCTTTGAGGGGTGTTCTCCCTCTCCCCTCGCTCCCTCCTACGCTACTGCTGCTGCTGTTGACTTCCTTGGTGCTGAGTCTGCTGGCGCTGCTTCTGCTCCTGGTGGGAGGCGCCGCACCGGCAAGGGCAAGGGGGGCAAGGGTGGCGGGGGTGGCGCTGGGGGGGGAGGGGGTGGGGGAGGTGGGGGGGGAGGCGGTGCTGGAGGGAGCGGTGGCGGGAGTGCCGGTGGGAGTGGGGCCGGCGGCGGAGGCGGGGGCGGCGGCGGGAGCAGTGGCGGTGGTGGCAGCGGCGGCAGTGGCGGCGGTGGCGGTAGTGGCGGTGGCGGTGGCGGTGGTGGCGGTCGGAGCGGAGGTAGTGGCGGCGGTGGAGGTCGGAGTGGATGCACCAGCTCGGGCCAGAGCTCCCAGCAGCAGCAGCGTCCCCAGTCGACCCAGCAGCTTCGTGAGTGGCTTGCTCAGCGTGGGACGTCGGGGGGCAGTGGCCGCTGTTCCTATGTCATTCGCACAGGTGACCGCAAGGGACAGACGTGTGGGAGGTTTCACACCCCGTACCGCTGCTTCTTCCGCCTTGACGACGCTTGGCGTGAGGAGATGGGCGAGGATGTTGAGCGCCCTCGCTGGGCTGAGCTGATGAGGGCTGGGGTTGATATCTTTGCTCTTGACTATGATGCTATTATTGCTGCCATGTATGCATTGACTGTTAGTGCCGAGGGAGACTGTTACTTGTGTGTGCCGCCTGACCCAGGTATAGGGCCCGCTGCCCTAGGTACTAGTGAGTCTGCTCTCTCTGGTATGGTGCCCCCTGTACCTGCTCCCTCCAGCACTGTCCCTACTGCTTGCGAGTCTGCTCTCTCAGGTACAGCACCCACAGAGACTGCTCTCTCAGGTACTGCACCGGCTGAGCCCTGTCACACCTTCACCCTTGACTCAGGTGCTTCCCGCTGCTTCTTTCGAGACAGTACTGAGCTCACACCGCTTCCTGCACCGGTCCCAGTCTCCTTGGCTGACCCCTCTGGGGGCCCGGTCCTTGCCCGGTCCACCACTGTGCTCCCTTGTCCGGCGGTTCCGTCTGGCTCGTTGACGGGTTTCCACCTCCCCTCGTTCTCGACGAACCTGGTGAGCAACGCTGTCATCCAGGATCAGTGGGTTGACACCTTTACCCCTGGAGGACAGCGTGTGGCGATCTGCACGTGCTCCAGGACCGGCCGTCACCTGGCTACGTTTACTCGTCGGCCGGGGTCGAGTCTCTACACACTGACCACTGCGTCTCCTCAGGTCGCTGCTGTCGGTCAGGTGTCCGCGTCAGGTCTGGTAGCCCACGCCTGTGAGTGTCGTTCCTTGTCGCACCAGACTCTTCTCTGGCACCACCGCCTGGGTCACCCCTCCTTGCCACGCCTCCGTGGCATGCACCGTCGCCACCTTGTGTCTGGTCTTCCCAGGTCCCTCCCTCCCCTCCCTGCCTCGCCTGCGCCGCCTTGCCTTCCTTGCGTCGAGGGGCGGCAGCGCGCCGCTCCTCACTCCTCCTCGTTCCCCCCGACAGAGGCTCCTCTGCAGACCCTCCACCTGGACGTGTGGGGCCCAGCCCGCGTTCGTGGTCAGGGCGGTGAGCGGTACTTTTTGCTGGTTGTCGACGACTACTCGCGTTACACCACGGTCTTCCCCTTGCGCACCAAGGGTGAGGTCCCTGCTGTTCTGATCCCTTGGATCCGCACAGTTCGTCTCCAGCTCCGCCGCCGTTTCCGGACGGATCTTCCTGTCCTGCGTCTGCACTCTGACAGAGGTGGTGAGTTTTCCTCCGACCTCTTGAGGACCTTCTGTCAGGCGGAGGGCATCGAGCAGACCTTCACGCTTCCGGACTCCCCACAGCAGAATGGGGTTGCTGAGCGCCGCATTGGCCTGGTCATGGAGGTCGCTCGTACCTCCTTGGTCCACGCGGCGGCTCCCCATTTTCTGTGGCCGTTTGCTGTCCGGTACGCCGCGCATCAGCTCAACCTCTGGCCCCGTGTCTCCTTGCCGGAGACCTCGCCCACACTGCGTTGGACGGGGGAGGTTGGCGATGCGTCGCGCTTCCGGGTGTGGGGTGCTCGTGCCCTTGTCCGCGATACGTCCGCGGACAAGCTCTCCTCCCGCACGCTTCCCTGTGTCTTCCTTGGCTTTGTCCCTGACGCGCCTGGCTGGCAGTTTTACCACCCCACCTCGCGCCGGGTCTTCGCCTCTCAGGACGTCACCTTTGACGAGTCGGTCCCCTTTTACCGTCTCTTCCCCTACCGTACTGCCCCCCTCCCTCCCCCGCCGCTTTTCCTTGCTCCTGGTCCCCCTCCGGTAGACCCCCTTCCCCCTCAGGGTCCTGCTCCTTCAGGTGTCTCTCAGGTAGACCCTCCTCCCGTCGCTGAGCCTGTCGAGGTCACAGGTGACTCAGGTGCTGCTGCGGGTGGTGCTGCTGGGAGTGCTGAGCCTGCGGGTGCTGGGCCTGGGGGTGCTGGGACTACGGGTGCTGGAGCTGAGGGTACTGTGCCTGAGAGTTCGGCGCCTGGGGGTGCTGAGCCTGGGGGTGCTGCGACTGGGGGTGCTGAGCCGGCGTGTGCGGAGTCTGGGGGTGCTGAGTCTGGAGGTGCTGCGCCTGCGGGTATTGAGCCTGGGGGTGCTGCTACTGAGCCTACGGAGCCTCGGGTTGCTGCGTCTGGGGGTGCTCCGGTTCGGGGTGCTGAGCAGTCTCTCACACCACAGCAGCTTCGTGACTGGTACGTCCGGCGCTTTCGCCGTCCTAGTGGCTCGGCTGGAGCTGGGGGTGCTGGAGCTGCCGGGACTGGTTGTTCTGGGAGCACTACGACTGGAGCTGCTGGAGCTGGGGACTCTGGAGCTGGCGGCGCTAGCGGAGTTGTAGCTGCGGACCCTGGGGGTGGTGCTGCTGCTGGTGCTGCGGACCCACCTGGTGGAGCTGCTGCTGGTGCTGGGGACCCGGACGCTGGAGTCTCTTCTGCTTCTGGAGACGCTGCGCGGCCGCGGCCGTACTTCGTACCGCTCCTTCAGCAGGTTCTTGGGCAGGCTCCTCCTCCTTGTCCTCCTCCCTCCGTAGAGTGTCCTCCGACTGTCCAGCCGCAGTCACAGTTACCGCCTGCCTCGCCTCTCCCTGCTCCCTCTCCTTACACTGGTCCCACAGGAGGTCTTACAGAGCGTCGTGAGCCTGAGTCTCGTCCTGCGTCGCCTGTCCGTACTGCTCGCACTGGTCGTCGTGTCCGTCGTGAGCGTCCTCCTCCTGTCCCAGGCACTCACTACATGACTCTGCGTCCTTCTACTGCTCCTCAGCGTGTCCCTCTGCCGTCTCCTCCTGCGTCCTCTTTGCCTGCTGTTCCGGACCCTGAGTCTGACCGGTATCGTGCTGAGCACCCTACTGTCACGCGTCTCCTAGCTACTGTTGTCACTGACCCTACCTTTGAGTCCTCGGCTGCGTCTGCTCTGGTCGCTGAGTTGGTCGACTTTGCTGCTGCCTGTCGTCTAGACTACGCTGCTCGCCTTGTTGCTGGGTCTGAGTCTGCGTCTGTCTGTCCTCCGTCCGTCGGGGGTGAGTGTGCTCTTGGCACGGACGTCCTTGAGGACAGGCAGGAGGACTTTGACTCTCTTGCGGCTGCTGTACCTCATCTCGTGGCCTGGTTGCTTGCCCCTGAGGGAGACCCGGATGCACTAGACATCCCCACTCCGCGCACTTACGCAGAGGCGATCTCGGGTCCCTACTCCTCTCAGTGGCAGACAGCCATGGACGCAGAGATGGCATCCTGGAAGTCCACAGGCACCTACGTCGACGAGGTTCCCCCTCCTGGGGCAAACATCGTCGATGGCATGTGGATTTTCAGGGTGAAGCGGCCGCCAGGTTCTCCGCCTGTCTTCAAGGCTCGTTACGTTGCTCGAGGCTTCAGTCAGCGTCAGGGGGTCGACTTCTTCCAGACCTTCTCCCCCACCCCGAAGATGACCACTCTTCGGGTTCTGCTGCACGTTGCTGCTCAGCGTGACTATGAGCTTCACTCTCTTGACTTCAGCACAGCGTTCCTGCAGGGCAGCCTGCACGAGGAGATCTGGCTGCGCCGCCCACCTGGCTTTACTGGGTCGTTTCCTCCTGGTACCCAGTGGAGCCTCCGCCGGCCAGTCTACGGTCTCCGCCAGGCGCCACGCGAGTGGCACGACACACTGAGGACTACACTTGCGGCTCTTGGGTTCGCGCCGTCTACTGCTGACCCGTCGCTGTTTCTGCGCACAGACACGTCGCTGCCGCCGTTCTACATTCTCGTGTACGTCGACGACTTGGTCTTTGCTACTGCTGACACTGAGGCACTCGCTCGTGTGAAGTCGGAGCTGCAGAAGAGACACACCTGCACTGACCTGGGTGAGCTGCGTAGCTACCTTGGCTTGCAGATCACCCGGGACAGAGCTCGCCGCACCATCACTCTGACTCAGTCACACATGGTGCAGCAGGTCCTTCAGCGCTTCGGCTTCCAGTTCTCCTCACCACAGGCCACACCTCTGGCTACCAGTCACTCGCTCTCAGCTCCACCTCCGGACGAGTCCGTAGAGTCGAGTGGCCCGTACCCAGAGCTTGTGGGCTGCCTCATGTACCTGATGACTTGCACGCGACCTGACCTCGCGTACCCTCTTAGCATCCTTGCTCGTTACGTTGCACCTGGGAGACACAGGCGAGAGCACTGGGAGGCTGCTAAGAGGGTGCTGCGCTACTTGTGCAGTACATCAGGCATGGGGCTGGTGCTTGGAGGACACGACAGAGTTGTCCTCACTGGCCACTCGGACGCTTCTTGGGTGGACGACCTGGCTACGCAGCGGTCGTCACAGGGTTACACCTTCAGCCTTGGCTCTGGTTCTGTCTCGTGGCGGTCCACCCGTTCTTCTTCTGTTCTCAGCTCTAGTTGTGAGGCTGAGATCTACGCCACGGCCATGGCTGCACAGGAGTTACGCTGGCTCACCTACCTGCTGACTGACTTGGGAGAGCGGCCTAGTTCTCCTCCAGTTCTGTACGGCGACAACAAGGCGGCCCTTGCCTTGTGTCAGGAGCACAGAGTGGAGCACAGGACGAAGCACATTGCTCTTCGCTACTTTCTTGCTCGAGAGCTGCAGCAGCGAGGTCAGCTTCGGCTTGTGTACGTGGACTCGAAGGCCAACACTGCTGATATCTTCACCAAGGCGCTCCCGCCTAGTGATCATCAGCGGCACTGTACTTCTTTAGGCCTTGTGTCCACGTTTCCTCACTTGCTCACTGCTTGACATTCTTTGTACTGTACTTTATATATATCTTGTTGCTTGCTTGCTAGGTTTTGATCACTGTGTTGCTTGTCTTGTACTATATCTAGCACTGCATGTGAACTGGCCTTGTGGCCTTTGCTTGTGCTCGGAGTGTGGTGACGTTGTGATCCACCCTGGGCTTGTGTTGCTTTGCTGGACTGGTCTTGTGACCCTTTGTTCTCCCCCACTTTGCCTATGGGGGTGTGTTAAATTATAATGGGTTCTATGTTGGTAGGCTGTAGTGGGGTAGCCAATATGGGGTACAACCCCAACTAGGGTTTCATATTTGTACCCAAACTTCTGCTAGTTCATTCATTCTTGCCTAGTGATTCTGACAGACTATGACCGTCTTCTCTACGAAAAGACCAACGAAACCGGTCTTCGGGTTCTCGGCCTCGCCGTTGCAGTTCGCCACACCTCGCCCAAGGAACCCACCATCGTACGCCAAGCCCTATCTGGCCCCGACCGCGACAAATGGAAAGCAGCCATGGCCGCCGAAATCGCGTCGCTGAAGAAGCGCGGCACCTGGAAGCTGGTTCCACGGTCATCGGCAAAGGGGAGGAAAATTCTCAGCGGCAAATGGGTTTTTCGCATCAAAACTCTCGCCGATGGCTCGATCGACAAGTACAAGGCGCGCTGGGTGGTGCGGGGATTCGAGCAAACTCACCTGGTGGACTTCACCCTCACCTACGCTCCAGTCGGCCGTCACACTTCGGTGCGCATCCTCATCTGCATCGCCGCCGTCAAACAGCGACCGCTCCGGCAAATCGACGTCGGAAGCGCCTTCCTGTACGCTCCCGTTGATGCCATCATCTTCGTCGAACAGCCCCACGCATTCGAAGAAAGCGACGGCGCCGTGTGCCTCCTCCAAAAGTCTCTCTACGGAATCAAGCAAGCTCCTCGTCTGTGGCAGCAGTACCTGCATTCCGTCCTCCTTGAGCTCGGCTTCACTCAACTGCCGCACGATCTCGGAATGTACAGGCGGGAGTCGCGCGGAAAGTTCATCCTCCTCGTCGCCTACGTCGACGATCTTCTCTACACCGGGGACGACACGGAGCTACTCGACCAATTCGAGGCCGACATAAAAAAGAAGCTTGAAGTCACCGTCAATCACAACGTCACCCAATTCCTCGGCCTCAACGTAACCCAGTCCGCCTCCTCCATTCACCTCTCCGCCGCCAAATACGCCGAAACACTCGCGAAGCGGTTCGCCATCGCTCCCATCAACCTCACTACCCCCTACCGCACTCCTCCTCCTAACCACGAGCCCGACACCACGCCACTCTCTCCTGACGACCATCGTCTCTATCAGCAGCAGCTCGGCTGCCTCCTGTTCGCCGCCGTCACGTGCCGGCCCGATCTCTCCTACGTCGCTAGCCAGCTCGCACAGTATCTGAAGCGACCTGAAGGGGAGAATCTACTGGATCTACGCCGAGCACTGCAGTATTTCATCTCCACTCCCGACGTCGGCCTCACCTACGAAGCCAACCTCACCGCTACTCTGCAGCTTCATGGCTACGTGGATGCCGATCATGCTGGAGATGTTGATAACAGACGCTCCCGTACAGGATTCATTTTCCAACTCCAACCTGCTGGACTCATCTCTTGGAACTCCCAGAAGCAGGAACTCATCGCTCTTTCGTCAGCTGAAGCAGAATTCATCGCAGCTAGCGCAGCTGTTCGCGAAGGTCTGTACCTGATGGAGCTCCTGCAGGAGGCGAAAGTGACGATGAACGGGCACTTCACGTTACTCTGCGACAATCAGAGCGCGATAAAGATCGCGAACAAGCCCGGCTTCGTCAACCGCACCAAGCACATCGGCCTTCGCTACTTCTTCGTGAAGGACGAAATCGACAAGGGGAAAGTCAAGCTGACGTACTGCCCGACCGGTGACATGGCAGCCGACTTCCTGACGAAGAAACTGCCACGTCAGCAGTACCAGCACTGCGCCAACCTCTGTGGGATCACCAAGAAATCCCACGTGGCCCACCTTCTGGAATGAAGGGGAGTGTTGGAATAACCGAAAGGTTATAAAGGCATTCCCGAAGATGCTCCTCTGTACTAGTACCGCATTAGCTCATATAGAGCACGCGGAATCTCGAGGGTCACCCGAAGGTCAACCGTCTAAAGATAGTCAACGGTGTCAAAATGAAGAATGGATGATGCATTGATGTTGGTTGGGGTACATATAGCTAACCCTAAGTTTTGTACCCCCTAAGACAAACCTCACTATAGGCTACAACATTTGACACACCCCCATAGCCTAAGTGAGGGGTGTCTAGCAGAACCAAACGAGTACGGTCACAAGACCAGTCCAAGAAACGAAGCTCAGGGTGGATCACAACGTCACCACACAGTCTGAGCACAAACAACAGTGGCCACAAGGCCAGTCCAAGAAGTAACAGAGGTATATAGAAAGCAAAGTAAACAGTACACTCAGGTCTAAGCAACACGAGAACCAGTGTCAACAAGGCCTAACTGCACACAGCACCTCTGGTGGTCACAAGGCGGAAGCGCCTTGGTGAAGATGTCTGCAGTGTTGGCCTCGGACTCCACAAACTCAAAGCGAGCCTGTCCACGCCTCTGCAACTCTCGCAGAAGAAAGTACCTGACGTGAATGTGCTTCACTCTGCTCTCCAGTCGCGGCTCTCGACAAAGGAGAATCGACGCCTTGTTGTCAGTGAACAAGGTCGGTGCAGAGCTCGGCCGCTCACCAAGGTCGGTGAGCAAGAAGGTCAACCAACGCAGCTCCTGTGCCGCCATGGCACCAGCGTAGATCTCAGCCTCAGCTGTAGAGGTCGAGACCGAAGAGGAGCGCGTGGACCGCCAGGAAACAGCTCCAGAACCCAGGCTGAAACAGTACCCCTGAGTAGACCTGTGAGTCTCAGCGTCGTCAGCGTAAGAGGAGTCACAGTGACCAGTAAGTACGACAGACTGCTGCCCTCCAAGAACTAGCCCCACGCCTGACGTCGTCGCTAGGTACTTCGCCACCCTCACAGCTGCTGTCCAGTGAACAGGACGGTGTCTCCCTGGC
Source organism: Closterium sp. Yama58-4 (assembly GCA_947470075.1). NCBI lineage: Eukaryota > Viridiplantae > Streptophyta > Zygnematophyceae > Desmidiales > Closteriaceae > Closterium > Closterium sp. Yama58-4. The sequence goes on from CANIUD010000051.1 coordinate 944,304, forward strand.
GCAACAAAGCGCGCAAGAACGCTGAGAGGGAAGGCGAGGTCCGGGCGAGTACAAGTCATCAGGTACATGAGGCAACCCACAAGCTCTGCGTAGGGACCACTAGGCTCGAACGGCTCGTCAGGAAAGGGTCCAGTGAGTCTGTGGTCAACAGCAAGAGGTGTGCGCTGTACTGTGGAGTGCTGAAGCCCGAACCGCTGAAGGACCTGCTGCACCATGTGCGACTGTGAAAGTGTAATGGTGCGAGCAGCTCTGTCCCTGGTGATCTGCAAGCCAAGGTAGTGGCGCAGCTCACCAAGATCAGTGCAGGTGTGTCTCTTCTGCAGTTCGGACTTCACGTGTGCCAAAGCAACCCTGTCAGGGGTGGCGAAAACAAGGTCGTCAACGTAGACCAGAACAAAGAAAGGTGTGGGGCCACGACGAACGAACAGCGACGGGTCAGCAGAAGACGGCTGGAACCCAAGGTCAGACAGGGTAGAACGCAGGGTGTCGTGCCACTCACGAGGAGCCTGACGAAGACCGTAAACCGGTCGCCTCAGCCTCCACTGGGTCCCAGGAGGGAAAGAGCCAGTGAAGGCAGAGGGACGACGCAACCAGACCTCCTCGTGAAGACTGCCCTGAAGGAAAGCAGTAGAGAAGTCGAGAGAGTGTAACTCGTAGTCTCTCTGTGCTGCTACGTGTAGTAACACCCGAAGAGTGGTCATCTTCGGGGTGGGCGCGAAGGTCTGAAAGAAGTCAACTCCCTCGCGCTGACTGAAACCTCTAGCCACGTAGCGCGCCTTGAAGACCGGAGGAGATCCCGGTGGCCGCTTCACCCTGTAGATCCACATGCCGTCGACTACGTTCGCCCCCGGAGGGGGAACCTCATCGACGTAGGTGCCTGTGGATCTGTAGGAGGCCATCTCTGCGTCCATGGCAGCTCTCCACTGAGAGGCCCAAGGCCCTGACACTGCCTCAGCGTAAGTGCGAGGAGTCGGAATGTCAAGGGCGTCGGGGTCACCCTCAGGGGCGAGGAGCATGGCACAGAGATGAGGGGAAGCGGCCGCCAGGAACTCTAGCTCAAACTGCCTGTCCTCTAGGGCGTCACAGCCAAGGGCAGACACACCCCCGACGGCCAGAGGACTGGAAGGAGGAGCAGCCACAAGAGCGGTGGCGAAGTCAAGGCGGCGGGTAGAGGCAAAGTCAGTGACTGCGGCAGTAAGAGCGGACACAGAGGACACAGAGGCACGAGGGTGAGTAACAAGCGAGGCGAGAACACGAGAGAGAAGAGGACGGTACGTGCGGTAGTAGTCAGTGACAGGAGTAGGGAGCGACGCAGTGAGAGCCGACTCAGGAGGAGACGGAAGCACAGACGGAGACGGACGAGGTGGACTAGAACGAAGTAAGGCAGTACGAAGGTCAGTGAAGGGAACAGGAGACGAGGGACGAGCACGAGGGGAGCGACGAGAGGCCCAAGTCTGAGAAGGAGGAGGGGACAACGAAGACTGAGAACGAGGGAAAACAGCGGGAGAGGGGTCAGGAGGAGGAAGCGGAGGACCAGAGACGGGAGGAGAGGGGGAGGAGGAAGGAGAGGGAGAGGGGAGACCAAGGGTCCGAAGACCCGAGACAGGAGGAGGAGACGGCAGCTGCTGCTGCTGCTGCGGCTGCTGCGGCTGCTGCTGCTCCAGCGGCTGCTGCCCCTGCTGCTGTCGCTCCTGCTCCTCGAGCCGCTGCAACTCTCTCTCCTCTCTCTCCAACTCCAGCTGCTCCTCACGAGCACGGCGAACACGAGCCTGGAACCTGGTCGGGTAGGGGTGGGGGGAAGGAGTAGTGTCCGGGGCAGCGGCAGCCCCAGAGTCGACCTCCGAAGCACCAAGCACACCACCCCCAGAGGCAGCACCAACACCAGCTCCAGACCCAGGCTCTCCAGAAACCGAAGGGACACCCTCACCCCCAGACGCAGCACCCCCAGACTCCGCACGACCAGTACCAGCCCCCGGAAGACAAGAGTCCTCTGCAACCCGCGGCTCAGCTCCAACTCCAGCACCCCCAGAACCAGAGACCTGTACAGGGACAGTCGCAGGACCAACCTCCCGAGAGGGAGCACCTACAGGAGGCGGTGAGGAAGACTGTGGGGAGGGAGGCTGTACAGGGGGGGCTACCGAAGGGGGAGGGCTAGCCTGAGACACACCAGACGGGGCTGGACCAGGGGGGGGAGGCTGTACCGGGGGAGCAGGCGGGGGAGCGGCTGTCAGGAAGAGGGGGGGAGGAGGAACCGGGAGACCTCGACTGGGGTACCTGACGTAGTACGGGGTGGACTCCTCGAAACGGACGTCACGGGAGTCAAAGAACCGGTGAGAGGGAGGGTGGTAAAAGGTGAAGTCAGAGGAGTCCTCAGGGAAACCAAGGAAGACACAAGGAACGGCGCGAGGCGAGAGCTTGTCCGCGGAGGTGTCGCGGACAAGAGCCAAGCACCCCCAGACACGAAACCTCGACGCGACACCAGGGGACCCTGTCCAAAGACTGGTCGGTGAAGCCTCCGGCCGAGAGACGCGTGGCCAGAGGTTCAGCTGGTGCGCGGCGTACCTGACTGCGTATGGCCACAGGAAATGGGGGGCACGGGCGTGAGTCAAGGAGGTGCGGGCAATCTCCATGACCAGGCCTATGCGACGCTCAGCAACCCCATTCTGCTGTGGGGACTCCGGAAGCGTCCAGGACTGACGAATGCCCTGTTCGCGACAGAATCCAGCGAGAATGCCGGAGCGAAACTCGCCCCCGCGGTCGGAGTGGAGACAGCTGACACGACGACCACGAGTGTCCTGGGTGGTAAGCAACCACCTGATCAGCGTAGAAGTCACCTCAGACTTCCTCGCCAGGGGGAACACTGTGGTGTAGCGGGAGTAGTCGTCAACGACCACAAAAAAGAAACGCTCACGCTCAGGGCCAGGGCGAGGAGAGGGGCCCCAGACGTCCAAGTGCAGCGTCTCAAAAGGCTCGGTGGCCGGACGAAGGGAGGAGGAGTGAGGGGTGGCACGCAGCCTACCCTCGACGCAAGGACCGCACGGTGGTGCAAGGGACGGCGGCAGCGACGGCAAGACACGCGGGAGACCTAAGACCAGACGCTGACTAGACATAGCACGCAGACGTGGAAGAGAAGGGTGTCCCATCCGGTGGTGCCACAGAACGGTGGGGTGGGCAAGCGACCGACAGGAGCAAGACGCAGCGACTGGACTGGACGCGACAACCTGAGGGGACGGAACCACCTGGTGAGACGCAGGGAGGAGACTAGGGGGAGGGACAGGAACTGGGAGGAGTGGCTGCTGCGACGGCGGCCGCTGTGGCTGCGGCTGCGGCTGCTGCCGCTGCTGCTGCTGCGGCTGCTGCTGCTGCTGCTGCTGCGGCTGCTGCTGCTGCTGCAGTCGCTGCTGAGCGCGCGGGCCAGTGTGAAGAGTGTAGAGACCGGAGCCCGGCTCAGCAGCAAAAGTGGCGAGGGGCTGGTAAGAGTCCCCGTCAACACACACCGCAGTCTCTCCAGAAGGCTCAAACCACACACCCACGTGCTGACTCACGAGGGGTCGCACGCCCACCAAGTTCCGGGAGAACGAGGGGACGTGAAACCAAGTGCGAGACCCAGAAGGAGCAGCCGGACACGGCAAGGTGGTAGTGTGACGCGCGGTGACTGGTCCCGAAGTGGGATCAGCCAGCGCCACAGAAACAGGCGCAGGAAGAGGCGTAAGTGTCGTGCTGTCACGAAAGAAGCAGTGAGAGGCTCCAGAGTCCAGCGTGAACGACAGCGAACCGTCCTCTGAGGTAGCCGCTGGACTAGAGTCTACACAAGAACCTACACTAGCAACAGGCAACTGAGCAAGGCTAGCACCTAAGCTAACAACACCAGAGTAAGCAGAGTCAGAAACACTAGAGTCAACAACAGCATACATAGCATGGGGAGTACCAATCAGATCAACTAACTGCTCAGCAGACATGCCCCACAGAGCGGAGCCGTAGCGCTGAACAAGAGGCAGCCAGTCAGGGGCAGGAGCACCAACCCCGTAGACCAAACGAACCGTGTCAGTGAGCTGAGCAAAGCACTGACCAGGGGGGTGAAACCGGCCACAAGGGTGGCCACGACGAGGGCCTGTCAGAACCTGGTAGGTGCAGGGAGTGTAAGCAGCACCACGCTGGGTCTGACGCAGCCCCGACCCTGGAGCCAGCTGCTGCCGCTGCTGCTGCTGAGGCTGCTGGGAGGAGAGGGGCTGCTGGTGCTGCAGAAGCTGCTGCTGACGCTGAGCCTGGTACCACGCCGCTGCTCCACCAACCGGGGCAGGAAGTACAGGAGGCGACTGACGAACTCGGGCGTCGCCACCACTAGCAGGCGCAGTGGAGTCACCAGTCACTGCACGAGGCGCCTCTCCAGACCCTGAACCTCCACCGCCGCCAGGCGCAACGCCACCTCCACTACCTCCGCCTCCACCTCCACTACCACCACCAGAACCGCCTTTCTTGCCACTCCTACCGCGGGACCGCGACGCAGTCGTAACAGCAGCTGCAGTCGCGTCAGTAGCGGCAGTGGCAAGTGAGGCAGTAAAGGTGGGTAACTGCGGGACTGTGCACCCGTGGAAGAGTGGGGGGGGCACAGCACCAGAGGCAGCGGCTACCGAGCGAAGGTTGCTCTCGACGTCCTTGAGTGTAGACTCAAGGACATCGACGGTGAGCTCACTAGGGTGCTTCAGCAGAAGCGCGTCGCGAACGGAGGCAAGGCGGTCAGGGAGGCTAGTGGCGATGAAATAGATAGTAATCGCCATAGGGGGAGGAAGCAGTGCAAGCTGTGCCTCAGTGCAAGCAGCGCGGTAACTAGCGTCGAGCGAGCGGAGGTGAGCGATCAAGTCAGCAGAGCGCTCAAAAGACGCTAGGTCAGGAAACAGGAACGGGAGGAACAGGCGGCCAAGAGAGACAGCAGCGGGAGAAGAGTAGCGGGCCTTAATCGCAGTGAGGTACTCAGCAGCGATCCGAACCTGAGTGAAGTGAACCTCCTCAGACTCAGGGAGGAGGCTGCTGAGCGCGATGCAGGCCGCAGCGTCACGTGACGTCCAAGCCGTCTGGTCAGCTCGCTGAGTGGCAAAGCGGGCTCTAGCGGCTTCGTCAGGGGCAGGTCCTAAAGGCGTAGGGTCGGGGGGCGCAGGTAGGGCACCAGTAGCGTGCGCCCAGAGGGTCTCGCCTGCCTGGACCTGACTCTCTAACAGACGGCGAGCACGAAGAAGCCAGACGGAAAAATCAAGAGGTCTACCGTCAGCGTCGAAACGAAGCACACGCGGAGTCGCCATAGCGAGAACTAACGCTAGGGATACAGTGGCAGCGGAAGAGCAGGCTAGGGTTAAGACGACGGGCTGGGTTTAGGGGCGAGCCGCTACAGGGGAAAGGGCGGGCCGCTACAGGGGAAAGGGCGGGCCGCTACGGGAGGGGAAGGGGCGGGCCGTGACGGAGGGAAAGGACGGGCGGGACGCGACGGGGGGAAAGGGACCCAACGGGGGGGAAAGGACGGGCGGGACGCGACGGGGGGAAAGGGGCACGACGAGGGGAAAGGACGGGCGGGACGCGACGGGGGGAAAGGGACGCGACGAGGGGGAAAGGGCGGGCAGGACGCGACGGGGGGAAAGGGACGCGACGAGGGGGAAAGGGCGGGCAGGACGCGACGGGGGGAAAGGGACGCGACGTGGGGGGGAAAGGGCGGGGAGGACGCGACGGGGGGGAAAAGGACGCGACGAGGGGGGAAAGGGCGGGCAGGACGCGACGGGGGGAAAGGGACGCGACGAGGGGGAAAGGGCGGGCAGGACGCGACGGGGGGAAAAGGCGCGACGCGACGGGGGGAATGGGCGGCGACGCGACGAGGGTAACGGGCGCGACACGACGTGGGGGGGGAACGCGACGCGACGGGGGGTAAGGGCGGGCGCTACGGAACGAGGGGAACGGGTGGCGCGGACGGGCGCTAGGATTGGCGCTAGGCTCGGCACTACGCGCGGTAACAACGGAACCGGGACGAATGAGAGCTAGGATCAGGCTCGGGAGGCTCGAACGGAGAACGGAGGAACGGGATCCCACAGGATCCTAACCGCTCTGATACCATGTCAAAATGAAGAATGGATGATGCATTGATGTTGGTTGGGGTACATATAGCTAACCCTAAGTTTTGTACCCCCTAAGACAAACCTCACTATAGGCTACAACATTTGACAAACGGTCGTGACCCTTGACGATCCAGCAACCACGCGACAGTTAACAGACTGCAACACGGTAACTGTCGAGAATAGCAATAGTCGTGGTTACTGTAGCTATGCAGTTAATAAGGGAATGTACCCCTCAGAGTACATGGCTAGATAGTTCGCTATTTAATTTCTTGTACTCCTACCTTCTAATCATCTTGTTTCCTTCAACTTATTACTCAACAAGGTCACTATAGAAACTTCACTGTCTCCTTTCAGGCTTAACACATTCTATCCTATCCACTGATCCTTTGGTTGTATCAGCAACTTGATTAACTTCCAATGTGTTTGTACCATCATTCTGTTGCTCATTACCGTAACCAATTACATTTACTATGAAATAAAGAAACAATATTATATATTAATCAAGCAAGCTCCCAAGCTCGTCCAAGAGCCACATCCTCCTTTTTGAGATTCCTGGCAATGGAATTAAGCGTCCTTTGTAGCCTAGGAACGTCTGCAACTACAGTGGTGTCACACGTCCCATTGCTAAACAACAAATAGTACTTTATGGAGCACGCATACGAGAGGCTGTTGTAACAGCGATTGGGGCATTTGTCGGGGCGAATCTCCAAGAGGTGGGATCTGACGGGCATGAAGATGAGGTTGGATAACGCTGCCCCGTGGCCGCCCACAAAGAGCCGAGTCCGGCGGAACAAAGCACGTGCTGTGGGAATAAGGAAGGAGTGTGGGAGAGGAGAAAGTGGGAGGAACGAGTAGGGGAGGGAGGTGGGGTTGGAGAGTGCCACCTGTGGGAGTAGTGGGAACAAAATTACGAGCTGTAGAAATGGGGAAGAAGGGGTGCAGTGTGGTTGGGAGGGGACAAGGCGGCAGGAGGAGGAGGGGCGGAGTGGGGGAGGAACAAGGGGGCAGGAGGGGGGGAATAGGGGGGGAACAAGGGGGCAGGAGGGGGGGGGGAATGGGGGGGTGAAGAGTGGAGGAGTGGGGTGGATGAGGAAGATGAGGTTGGAGAGTGCCACCCCGTGCCCTCCCACAAAGAGCCGTGTCCGGCGAAACAAAGCACGCACTGTGAGAGTAGAAGGGTGGAGGTTGGGTGGATGGACGGAGTGCAAAGGGACGTGCGAGAAATAGGCAGCCGTTGCTATGCATATATCATAAAGAGAGTATATGAAGAATGAACAAGAAACGAAAACCAGAAAGAAGTTGCTGGAACTGTTTGTTTGTTTTTTTTTTTTTTTTTTTTTTTTTTTTTTTTTTTTTTTTTTTTGCGTTGAACTGCTCAGTTCAGTCCCTGTAATCTATTTGAAGCTGGTAGAAGGCCACATTACAGTGAAACACAGCTGTAGACTCAAAAGCGCGACACACAGGAAACAATCCTCTCTGGCGGAAACACAGCGAGAACCGCCGTTATAACCTCCTCAGAGTTGGTGAGCACCCAGTCAGGCGGCAAGTGGGTGAGCTGTTAGTAGGGGAGGGCCTCAACAAGAGACCACTCAGGAGTTTCCAAAGAAACCACAGAAACACAACACACCTTGCATGAGCTGCAGCGAGCCGTCAAACACGACAACCCTCTCGGGCGGGAACACAGCGAGAACTGCTTCATTGACCTCCACAGAGTTGGTGAAGGAGCGTTTCCCTGGGGAACGCTGTGCCAGCACCACCAGCCAGTCGGGGGGCAGGTGGGTGAGCTGCTGGTAGGAGAGAGCCCTCAAAAACAGACCCCACTAGTGTTTTGTCAGGCGTTTCATGGGCAAGCAACGCACCTTGCATGAGCTGCAGCAAGCCATCAAACACTACAACTCTCGGGCGGAAAGGCGGCGAGCACTGCTTCCTTAACCTCCTCTGAGTTGGTGAAGGAGCGCTTCCCTGAGGGACGCTGTGCCAGCACCACGAGCCAGTCGGGCGGGAGGTGGGTGAGTTGCTGGTAGGAGAGGGCCTCAAAGAGAGACCCCTCTTTTCCCAAGGCGCCTCAGAGCCAGACCCTACGAAGGGCAAGCAACACA
>CANIUD010000051.1:955000-1002500 GCA_947470075.1 Closterium sp. Yama58-4
GATTCATGTTTGGGTAGAAAGACCAGTTCACAAACTCATCAAGATCCACAAACTACGCTGCCGTATAGGTCCTCCTACCAACTGCAAGTGCGCAAGAAGGGGAGACGGAAGGATAAACGGATATGACGGATATGAGCATCAACAAGGAATATAATGAAGACCGGCACGCATGCACCAGGTGGAGTGCTAGTCTTTCTGCACGCCACACTCACAAGGGCGAGTCACGAGAGAGGGAAGTGCTTTGAGTCGATAAAAAAACACGACTCATTAGTCAGCTTCTCGCTGAGAATTATGTCTGAAGACCGATTGACACACAAGGATGAGTCACGAGAGGGGGAAGGTAAACCAAATGAGCTTTTTCGAATCTAGTGTAATGAATAAAGGCTGACGAACGTGCAAGTCGTTGAGGTGGCTTAAGTCTACTCACAGACACAGCTCCCGTTCCACATACACTGCACATCCATACCCACCCACCCGCCCACCCACCCACTCACCCTCTCCTGCAGACATGCACCTGGAAGCGCTGAGCAACAACAGAAATGCCTCTGAGGTGTGTTTTGAGTCGACTCAAAAGACACCCACCGACTGACCCACCCCACCTGGAAGGAAGCGCTGAGCAATGATAGACATGTCTGTGAGGTTGGGCAGTGCTGCAGCAGCAACAAAGAACGAGGGAATGGCCTCAGCACACCCACAGACCCACAGACCCGCACATCCACCCACCTTTGAAGTCGACTCAAAAGCAGATCCACCCACTTTCTGAGTCGACTAGAAAAAGAGGGGATGGCCTCAGCACACCCACAGACCCACATCCACCCAGCACACACGCTCGCACCTGGAAGCGCTCGGCAACAATGGGAATGTCACTGAAGTGTGGCAGCAAATGTTTTTTTAGAATTCTCAAAAAATGTTCTTTGAGAATTCTCAAAAACATTCCCAGCACACATGCTCGCACCTGGAAGCGCTCGGCAACAATGGGAATGTCACTGAAGTTTGTGTTTGGCAGCAAGGTGGGTGCTGAGGAGGTTCCAAGGCAACTCAACTCATGGTCCCACCCACCCTCTCACGCACTTGGAAGCCCTCCCACCCAGCCACCCACCCGCCCAGACATGCACCACCTGAAAGCGTTCAGCGATAATGGGGACGTCTCTGAGGTTGGGCAGCGCCGCAGCAGCGACAAAGAAGGAGGGGATGGCCTCGACTAGGAAGTGGTAGAAGTTGTTGCCCTGCGTGTAGCCCCAGTCGAAGGCCAGCTTTATCCGATGCACCTTCTGGCCCGGAGGGTATGAGAACTGGAGGAGAGAGAGGAGAGGGAGATGAGAGAGGGAGAGGAGTGGAGAGAGGTGGAGAAGGGTGAAGGGGTCTCAGAAAGTGCTAACGCGTTGACTCATGGGGACTCATGGGGACTCATGGGGACTCATGGTGACTCATGGTGACTCATGGTGACTCATGGTGACTCATGGTGACTCATGGTGACTCATGGTGACTCATGGTGACTCATGGTGACTCATGGTGACTCATGGTGACTCATGGTGACTCATGGGGACTCATAGGGACTCATGGGGACTCATGGTGACTCATGGTGACTCATGGTGACTCATGGTGACTCATGGGGACTCATGGGGACTCATGGTGACTCATGGTGACTCATGGTGACTCATGGTGACTCATGGTGACTCATGGGGACTCATGGGGACTCATGGTGACTCTTCAACCAGAACAACTCTCAGTCACTGGGTTGAATCGCTTGCAGCCCTGATGCACGTAGCGGTGGGTGGGATTCAAGACAAAGCCCTTGTGGGGGTCTCTCTAGTTAAGATGTTGCCTCATGTTGACTCGTGTTGACTCATGTCAAGCGACTCACCTGAGTCACAGCAATCCACACTCACCGGGTTGAATCGCTTGCAGCCCTGGTGCACGAAGCGGTGGGTGGCGTTGAACGCAAAGCCCTTGTGGGTCACCATGACGCCATGCAGGCGAAACACCTGCATGGGGCATGGCATGGCATTGCATGGCATGGCATGGCATGGCATGGTATGGTATGGCATGGCATGGCACGGGGCATGGTATGGGTTACGGGTATGCGGCATGCATGCATGCATGGAGTAGCGGCATGGGCATGAGGCATGGGGCATGAGGCATGGGGCATGGGCATGAGGCATGGGGCATGAGGCATGGGGCATGGGCATGAGGCATGGGGCATGAGGCATGGGGCATGGGCATGAGGCATGGGGTATGAGGCATGGGGCATGGGCATGAGGCATGGGGCATGAGGCACGGGGCATGGGGCATGAGGCATGGGGCATGAGGCATGGGGCATGGGGCATGGGCATGAGGCATGGGGCATGAGGCATGGGGCATGAGGCATGGGGCATGGGCATGAGGCATGGGGCATGAGGCATGGGGCATGAGGCATGGGGCATGGGCACGAGGCATGGGGCATGAGGCATGGGGCATGGGCATGAGGCATGGGGCATGGGGCATGAGGCATGAGGCATGGGGATGAGCCCATGATGACGCGACAAAGCTCTTACGAACACCATGACCAGGAGGAGATGAAGTGCGTGCGGGCGCCAGCCAGCCAGCCAGCCAGCCAGCCAGCCAGCCAGCCAGCCAGCCAGCCAGCCAGCCAGCCAGCCAGCCAGCCAGCCAGCCAGCCAGCCAGCCAGCCAGCCAGCCAGCCAGCCAGCCAGCCAGCCAGCCAGCCAGCCAGCCAGCCAGCCAGCCAGCCAGCCAGCCAGCCAGCCAGCCAGCCAGCCAGCCAGCCAGCCAGCCAGCCAGCCAGCCAGCCAGCCAGCCAGCCAGCCAGCCAGCCAGCCAGCCAGCCAGCCAGCCAGCCAGCCAGCCAGCCAGCCAGCCAGCCAGCCAGCCAGCCAGCCAGCCAGCCAGCCAGCCAGCCAGCCAGCCAGCCAGCCAGCCAGCCAGCCAGCCAGCCAGCCAGCCAGCCAGCCAGCCAGCCAGCCAGCCAGCCAGCCTGCCAGGTACTTCGTCCACCATGCATGTGCCTGTCTGCCATTGTTCTCTCCTATAGACACGCACCTGCATGGCAGACACGCACCTGCATGGCAGACACGCACCTGCATGGCAGACACGCACCTGCATGGCAGACACGCACCTGCATGGCAGACACGCACCTGCATGGCGGAAGGCTCCTTGGGGCTGAAGCCCGGGGGTAGAGAGCTTGTCTTGTTGTGGTTCTGCAACGGAACCCGCGGCTTCTTGAGAGGGAACTTCTTTGGGCAGTTGAGAGGGGCGCCCTGACGTGCTGTCATGGTTTTGTCTGTTTCCCCCTGCACACACTCACTCCTTTCCACGCAGTACACACCTGCACCAACACACCCACCTGCACCAACACACCCACCTGCACCAACACACCCACCTGCACCAACACACCCACCTGCACCAACACACCCACCTGCACCAACACACCCACCTGCACCAACACACCCACCTGCACCAACACACCCACCTGCACCAACACACCCACCTGCACCAACACACCCACCTGCACCAACACACCCACCTGCACCAACACACCCACCTGCACCAACACACCCACCTGCATAGCAGAAGGCTCTCGGGGGTTGAAGTCCCTCGGATGCGAGCACGTCTTGTCGTGGTTCTGCCACGCAAACCGCGGCTTCTTGAGAGGGAACTTCTTTGGGCAGTTGAGGGGCGCGCGCGCAGGCACAAGCACAGGTGCGTCAAGGAGGGGGTTCCAGCATGCATGCACGTTGGGGTAGGCAGAGCCGCAGGGGGCGAAGTCAGGACAGGCAGGGCCGTGGCAACGAATCAGATCGCCGAACCTGAGGTGGGAAGGAGGGGAAAGAAGGATTCGACACACGACACGCGTGTTGAGGAGGGAATTCCAACTCAACACCCGTGAGGCACGTTAAGGTAGGCGGAGCCATAAGGGAGAAGTCAGGAGGACAGGCAGGCAGGGCCGTGGCTGGCAGCGAATCAAGTCGCCGAACCTGAGGAAAGAAGGATTTGACACACAAGTGATGAGGAGGGGGTTCAGCAGGCGTGCACGTTGGGTTATGTTTTTTGAGAATTCTCAAAAAACAAGTGATGAGAAGGGGGTTCCAGTCCAGCAGGCATGCACGTTGGGGTAGGCAGAGGCAGAGCCATAAGGGGTGAAGGCGGGACAGGGAGGCCTGTGGCAGCGAATCAAGTCGCCGAACCCGAGGAACGGAGGTGGGGGAAAGGAGGGGAGAAGGGGAGGAGAAGACGAGGGGGGAAGCAGAGGGGAAGAAGAGAGAGATGAGTTTTTTTTCGGGGAATGGGGCTGAGCACGTGGGCGGGCAACAGCAGAGGCGTGTCGAAGTGGCGGTTCCAGCATGCGTGCACGTTGGGGTAGGCGGGACCGCAGGGGAGGGGGTAAAGGCGGGAAGGGAGGGCCGTGGCAGGGAATCAGATCGCCAAACCTGAGGAGGACAAACGGTGAGATTAAGACGGAGGAGAATTTTCATTGTGTAACACGTTTTCGCAAACGAGAGAAACGAGCAAGCATCCCCAGAGTCACTTCCCCTCCCCTCTCCCCATTTCCCCCCCTCACACGCCCTCTCACTTGCCAAACTGTTCTCAACATGCCAGCGAGGCCTTCCTCTGCTTGCTGCTTGTATAAAGTGAGGTTTTGGTTTTGGGACGTCTCAAAACCTCACCTTTTTCACGTGGATTCTCAATATGCCAGCAAGGCCTTCCTCTGCTCGCTGCTGTCTGTCAGCGATGGCAAGTTGGCAGAAGCATGCACCCCCTTCCCCTCACATGCCCTCTTACTCGTCAAAACGCCCTCAAAACACCGGCATGACTTGATTGCACAACCCCTTCCCCTCACGTGCCTGCTCAGCTCACTGCCGCTGACGATGACAAGTTGGAATGAGTAAGCCCCTCCGCTCCCCCTTTTTCCTACACCCTCTCACTTGTCAAACCGCTCGCAAAAGGCCAGCATAATGTTTTCTGCTCGCTGCTGTCGATGAAGACAAGCTGCAATGAGCACACACCGTCAGCGTGACGTGTAAAAAGTGAATTTTTGAGACGTCCCAAAATTTCACTTTTTACACGTAGCTGCACTGCAATGAGCACACACCGTCAGCGCGACTTCTCCTCCCCCCACTCGCGCCCCTCCCCTCCCTTTCTCTTCCTCCACAACCCACCCAAACCGCTCTCTTACTTGTCAAACCGCTCTCTTACTTGTCAAACCGCTCTCGAAACGCCAGCATGACGTTCTTCTGCTCGCTGCTGTCGATGAGGGCAAGTTGGAATGAGCAAGCACCCCCCATATCCACTTTCCCCTCTTGCCTCACCCCTTTGAACCCCTGACGCTCACTCACTTGTCGAACCGCTCGCGAAACGCCAGCATGACGTTCTTCTGCTCGCTGGTGTCGATGGCACGTGGGAGTGCCTCCAGCGGCAGCTGCAGGCGCTCAGGACTCATTCTGGTGATGGTGGTGGGGGAGGAAGGGAGGGGGTGTGTGGGTAGGGAGGAGAGCGAGGAGGAAGGGAGGGAGTGAGTGAGTCGCATGGCATGTGGAGGCGCCTCCAGCGGCAACTGTAGGCGCTCAGGACTCATTCTGATGTCATAATGAGGGAGGGTGTGTGAGTGGGTGGGGGAACGTGGGTGGGTGTGGGTGGGTGGGGACGGGATGAGGATAAGTGGGATGGGGAAAAGTGGGATGGGGAAGAGAGCGAATTAGTCGTATGACACTTGCAAGCACCTCCATAGGCAGCTGCAGGCGCTCAGGACTCATTCATTCTGGTGATGGTGGTGGGGTTGGGGGGATGGAGTGTAGGTGGGGTGGGGAGGAATGGGAGGGGTGAATGAGTCGCATGGCATGTGGCATGGCAGCAAATCCAGGGGCAGCTGCAGGCGCTCTGGACTCTGCATACGGGAACGAGTCCCGTCATGGCGAGGGAGGAGGGTTGTATGAGCGGCGGGCAACGTGAATCACATGGCATGAGAAGTGGAGGAAGATTCATAGGCAGTAGAGAGGGGGAAGGGGGGCGCAGGCAGCGGAGGGAGGAGGGGGGGAGAGAAGGGGAGGGTGAAGTGGTGGAGGGACATGGGGAGAGGGCAAAGCATTGCACAGGCAGCAGGGATGGTTCAGAGACACGTTCACACATAAGCCACGAAGTGTCTGCGTCTGTGTGTCACAGAGGTGTGTATGCAGGAGCAGGAGGGCACGTGGAGGAACACAGATTTACAGATCGACTGACCGAACATTGGGACCTATTCAGCCAGCCAGAGCATCACGACTCAAGACCACAACAGCCTCACTCTGAAACCAAACGCACCAATTGAAGGCCAGAAGAGTGAGAAAACACACTCACCGATTTGCTGCCGCATCTCTACGGCGTCAGAGGCACCCACTCTCTGAATAGATTCGACTTTTGAGACGTCTCAAAAGTCAGAGGCACCCACTCTCTGAATCGATTCGGAGACACATACCAACACCACAAAGTCTCTCGTGATCTCAAACGCACCAGTTGAAAGCCAGGAGAGTGAGAGACTTCACACTCACCGAAGGCTGGGACGTGTCTATGGCTTCAGCAGGACCACAAATCCTCACTCACGCTCAAACGCACCAAGGAAGAAGTAAAAAGCACACTCAACAGATAGACATGGAAACGCAGCTATCCAGGAAGTGGGAAATATGTTTTGAGTTGGCTCTAAGAGGCACACTCACCGAATAGACATGGGAATGTGCTTATCTAGCGCATCAGGCACAACCCCTTCCGGCACAATGCCCCCATGGTCCACCATCCCCGCACTCCGCTCCTCTTCTCTCCCCCTCTCCCCCCCACCACCAGCCCCCCCCAATCCGCCTGCCGCCAAACGCCCTAGCTGATTCGAACCCTCAGAGAGAACCAGCTGATCCAAACCCTCAGGGAGGAGGACGTAGTTTCGGCCGTGTGGGTTGGAGGGTAGTGGGTGGGTGGAGGCATGGGAGGCGGAGGGAAGCAGCTGGTGGTGCAGCAGCTGCTGCAGCTGACCCACTCGGCCCAGCAGCGGCCCTGTGTTGTCCACTATATCTGATCCTGCTGCGGGTTTGTAGGGGAAAAGAGGCAGTGGAGAGGGGAAAAGAGGGGGTGGGAAGGGAAAAGAGGGGTTGGGAAGGGGAAAAGTGGGGGTGGGGAGGGGAAAAGAGGGGGTGGGGAGGGCAAAAGAGGGGGTGGGGAGGGGAAGAGAGGTGGGTTATGTGGGTTTACTTCTGTCGACTCAACAGCAGCTGACTCACTCGGCCCAGCAGCGGCCCTGTGTTCTCCACAAGACCTGATTCTGCTGCGGGTATGGGGGTGTGCAGGGGAAGAGAGGTTGTGGGGAAGGAAAGACAGGAGGTGGGGAGGGGAAGACAGGCTGGGTTTACTTTTGTGAATTGACTCAGCAGCAGCTGTCCCATTCGGCCCTACAGTGGGCATGTGACCCGCCCTACGTCTAAACCTGCTGCGGGTGTATGGAGGTGAAACGAGGGGGTGGGTCGGTTTATTTCTGTTGACTCAACAGCAGAATCATCACATTCTATTGTTTGTCTAATTTGCATCTTCTGCTTTTTTTTTGTCTTTGGTTACAGTAATGAGACAGTTTGTTACAAGTTGGAACCCTGCGAGACAGTTGGGATTCCCGATGCCAGCACGCATGGGAATACCCAAACAGTTGGAACTCCCCTTACCTAGATAGCTCCGAATAGAGATAGGTGTTAGCCTCGGAGCATACTCTCTTATCCTCATCAGCTATTAGAAGCTACTAGAATCCAGCAGAGCATGGCATGGAGGCGCCATGCCAAGATGCCATGCGAAAATCGTGGCGAAGCGGTTTTCCTTCCAAGCCGTGCTTCCTCCTTCCTAGCATAAAGTAGCTTCTCTGATTCTTGTTGTTTCATCCCATCTTTCAATTATAGGAATCTTGGAATCTCGCTTCTTCAATACTCTCTCGTCTCTTGGAGCTAAGCGTCTCTCTCTAGCTTAGCTCCCTTCCGCTACCAACGTTCTCTTCTTTCTTCTAGCTACGGCGCCACCTTCGCCTTGGCAGGCTCGGCTAACCTCGCCTAACGCGGCAGCGCGCCGTAGCCCTGTTTCACAGTTCAACAGAGGAGATCACAGAACAAGGGGAAAAGCCACATTGACTGAGACGCGCCAAAGGGCAAGAGTGCGATGTGCTTACCTGCTAGAGTGACAGTAACGAGGGTCGCCACGTGGCAAGCAGCCAGCAGAAGGCAGCTCAGAATGCGTGCTGCGCGCCAATCGGTTTTTGCGCGCCACTTAAATCCCGCGCGCCACCCGGGCGCTGCGCGCCACCTCGTTCCCCCGCGCCTTTCACGCAGGACGGTATCATGGCAGAGCGAATTCATGGGCTGTTCCGTGTTAACGCCGATTCTATGCATTACCGGCCATGCGTACTTTCCCCCTTTCTACAATCTACGCATGTTTTGAGGCGCCTCAAAACTAGAATACAGTGCCGTCCAAATCCATATGCTAGCCCGTGTTAAAGCCAGGGTCTCAAGTAGATCAAGTGCTTTGCAGTCGAGAGAAAAAGGGCTGGTCTGATTGGCATCACCGGCCGTGCGCCGCTTGCATCACCGGCCGTGCGTCGCTTGTACGCGTCGCACTGTATGCGTCTCGTGGCTGTGGGACCAAAGTTGTGTGCTTGTACGCGCTGATGTCAAGCTACTACGAGCATACGTCCTGCTTATACAATACTGAACCTAATAACTAATTCTTTTCGAAATTGCGAAGAACCCACGGTCTAGTAATTCCCGGAGCATTCTGCACGGGTCCAAATCGTGCCCGGGAAACACGCGCGAAAGAGCTCTGCGCGCCGAGCGGAGGTGAATCGGACACCTCACACACCCGATCTGAACCCAGGCAATGAGTGACTCGTTTCGGAAAGCCGAACGAGAGTGAGTGATATGATTGCCGAAACTACGGTTTCAGCAATTAGTGGGATTAGCTGAATTGTTCACTCGTTATTGTTCCAAACAACTCTAGCAATAGCAGGTCATTTTAGTTCACTGCGAATTGAAGTTCGGCGCCTTTCAAAGCTTTGCACGGTGAAGAGCAGTTTCCTGATAGGATATTGCGCTTCTTAGCGGTTTCGTGAGATTCAATGGGGCAAGTTGGTGGTGATCAGATGTCGACATCTGATCAGTGAGATTCAATGGGGCAACCTAGCGGTTCAGTGAGATTCAATTGGGCAGGCTGGTGGTGATCAGAAAATATTAGGAGACATTCAGGGTGGAGCAGACCATGTCCTACCATAGACGGTAAGGGTGCGTGCGTATCTGAGGTCACGGTTCTGGGCGAAGCTTGGACACCATCAACCAAAATTTTCCCTCAGTGACGTGTAAACACACCCGATCATTGTTCATTACACAAGTTGCGAGAAATCTTGGAGCATGGCAGCCAATCAGACGTGTTCATTGCTACCAAAAGTGTCAGAGGTTCATACGGGCGTGAACAGTAAAACGCGGGCGAAGGCGGGATCGCTTCCGCGTGCTCGCGGAAGCGGTCTGCCCGCGGGCAGGAAAAAAACTAAATCCCATCGCGACCGGCATGCCATTCGGGAGCCTCAACCCTGTCCAGACTTCAGAACCGGATCTGAGGTGAAGGGATGTCGGTAAATTTTGACGGTCGGAACTTCAATCCGAGGGTTCATATTTACCGACATTTCTCGAAGTTTTTTCGATGAGCTGGAGCCTCAAGCGAGAAACGGTAAAACCAACCAACCGACCAATCAGCGAAACTCGCTGACTGACAAGTGTTGCGGCCGTATCACGCTTATTCAAGCGGTCATTCGATAAACGCTACTGATTATCTTCAACTAATAACTAGTGTTCTGAGCTGCCATCCATGATACAAACAGATCTGGCTCTGACCATCTAAGCTCCACTTTTGAAGTGCTCAGGTCCACCACTCAATCAGTTAATGATAATAGCGTTGTAGCTGTTTTTTTGCGAGCAAATGTCAGGTTTGACACATTCATGGCTCAATAATATTTAGAGGGCAGTGCAGTGCTTCATAGGACGAGTTTCTTTATTTCGAGTAAGGAAGCGCCTCTTCGACTCGAACCACAACGGAGTCGCCCAGTTTCTGCACCACCACCACCCTGTCATGCTTCCGCAGCACTCCGATGCGCTGGCCCTGAAGAATGGCCTCCTTCAGAACTGTCTCGTTTGTGGACACATCGCTTTGCTCCTATGGGGAAAGAAAGAGCACAGGAATTGGTATCCATTAGATGAGCACATGGGAGATCTCACACACGAGGACTGAGATGGGCACAAAGAGTGACACAAAACGAGTTCGGCAGATAGGGAACCAACAAGAACGATGGAGATATACGACGATGGCGACATAAGACGATGGAGACATGAAGAATATCGCAATGTACAACTCTGTGAGGAGAGGAAGTAGGTGCTCAGACACATAACATAACCCAAGTTGCAGCCTCATCCCAAATTCGATTTGGTCATTCACGAGGCTGATATTATCTGAGCTATTTCATGTTGTAACGAGGTTTTTAAAGCAGTAAGTGCGTACTTTGCCTTACTGAGCTTCTGATGTGAAAACATTTCTGTGCAGACATACCAGGGTTTTGGGTGTAGCCATCATGGGGATGAGACCCCGCATAAGACAACACATGTGAGCCTGGTGCCGTGGAAAGGGGAGGTTGAGGGTTTAAGAGGAAAGGCAAAAGGATGGAGAGACTCAAACTCAGAGGTATTAAGAACACTATGGGGTTGAGGAACAAAACTGCATAGACACAAGGTGCAGTGGCTAGGACATTAGAGTGGAGGAATTAAATATGAAGACTGAAAACAGAAACTGGAGGGACTCTGAGGGCTGGAGAGTGGAGGGTTGTAAAGTCAAAGGCAGTAAGAGTACGTGATGTGACATGGCAGTACCATGGGCATACAAGAAGTCAGAAAGCACACGAACACGCTCTGCACTGCACCATTCTGCTTGCAGCCTATATCATGCACAGAACAGGAGAGATATCTCACCGGGAATTCACCCTGCACCGTCCATCTGAGCTTATCAACTCACCGGGAATTCACCCTGCACCGTCCATCTGAGCTTATCAACTCACCGGGAATTCACCCTGCACCGTCCATCTGAGCTTATCAACTCACCGGGAATTCACCCTGCACCGTCCATCTGAGCTTATCAACTCACCGGGAATTCACCCTGAACCGTCCATCTGAGCTTATCAACTCACCGGGAATTCACCCTGCACCGTCCATCTGAGCTTATCAACTCACCGGGAATTCACCCTGCACCGTCCATCTGAGCTTATCAACTCACCGGGAATTCACCCTGCACCGTCCATCTGAGCTTATCAACTCACCGGGAATTCACCCTGCACCGTCCATCTGAGCTTATCAACTCACCGGGAATTCACCCTGAACCGTCCATCTGAGCTTATCAACTCACCGGGAATTCACCCTGCACCGTCCATCTGAGCTTATCAACTCACCGGGAATTCACCCTGCACCGTCCATCTGAGCTTATCAACTCACCGGGAATTCACCCTGCACCGTCCATCTGAGCTTATCAACTCACCGGGAATTCACCCTGCACCGTCCATCTGAGCTTATCAACTCACCGGGAATTCACCCTGAACCGTCCATCTGAGCTTATCAACTCACCGGGAATTCACCCTGCACCGTCCATCTGAGCTTATCAACTCACCGGGAATTCACCCTGCACCGTCCATCTGAGCTTATCAACTCACCGGGAATTCACCCTGCACCGTCCATCTGAGCTTATCAACTCACCGGGAATTCACCCTGCACCGTCCATCTGAGCTTATCAACTCACCGGGAATTCACCCTGAACCGTCCATCTGAGCTTATCAACTCACCGGGAATTCACCCTGCACCGTCCATCTGAGCTTATCAACTCACCGGGAATTCACCCTGCACCGTCCATCTGAGCTTATCAACTCACCGGGAATTCACCCTGAACCGTCCATCTGAGCTTATCAACTCACCGGGAATTCACCCTGCACCGTCCATCTGAGCTTATCAACTCACCGGGAATTCACCCTGCACCGTCCATCTGAGCTTATCAACTCACCGGGAATTCACCCTGCACCGTCCATCTGAGCTTATCAACTCACCGGGAATTCACCCTGCACCGTCCATCTGAGCTTATCAACGTAGAGGCGTGGAATGACGAGCGTGAGCACGGGCATGGTTGGCTTGTACTTGGCCACGAGCCTGACACGAGGTGGGAAGGGGAGGGGGATTGAAGGAGTGGGAGGTAGGTAGGGGAGATAGGGAGAGGTGTGGGTTGGCAGAATGACGAGCGTAAGTACGGGCATGGTTGGCTTGTACTTGGCCACGAGCCTGGGAGGGGAGAGCTTGAGGAGAGTACATTGGGTTGGGGTGTGTGGGAAAGGAGAGAGGGGGAAAGGGGGAGGGGAGAGGTATGGAGGGGCCAGAGTGAACACAGGCATGGACAGCATTGTCCTTGGTTACGAGCGTGGGTTGGAAGGAAGCGGTTAGTCAGGAAAGGGTTACTACATACAGGTGTGGACGGCTCGTATTTCAAAAGGGTCCGCATAGAAAAGAGAGGATGCATGTGAGGGGAAGGAAGCGAAGCGAGCTGCCAGCTGGCAGGAGCGTCAGGAGTAGACCAGCAGGTGAAATATCTGAAAATTTTCACTGTTGACTTTTGAGACTTTTCAAAAGCGAACAGCAGGTGACGGTGACATACCTGAAAGACTTCACAGTTAACTTCACCTGGAAGGGTCTAAGGTCTACAGGCAACTCACCTGGCCATTCTTCCAGAGGAGGTGAACACCACAATCGCTGCTGCATGCACCTTCTCTGCTGTTTTCACCTGCCAGGTGAATTCAAAGGTAAATCGTTAAGATAACAAATCACTTCATGAGAATGCATTCCCACAGAGAGAGACCTCTCCGCGCCTGAAGGGCAAGTGTGCTGAGCCTAAGTAGCAAATACCACACACAGTACAACCATGACTTACGTGATTCACGTACGCAATACACGCTGATTCGATAAGAGACGCACCGCGGATGAGGCCATGGCTTCGAGCTCGCTCATGGTGTCAGTAGCTTCCTTGACGGCCTTCTTGAAGTAGAGCTCCTGGTTGTACGCCTTCTCCGCCTGAGGGGAAGAAAGAAGCACAAGGGAATAGACCTGGTGTCAGTGGCTTCCTTGACGGCCTTCTTGAAGTAGAGCTCCTGGTTGTATGCCTTCTCCGCCTGAGGGGAAGAAAGATGCACAAGGGAATAGACCTCATGGTGTCAGTGGCTTCCTTGACGGCCTTCTTGAAGTAGAGCTCCTGGTTGTATGCCTTCTCCGCCTGAGGGGAAGAAAGATGCACAAGGGAATAGACCTCATGGTGTCAGTGGCTTCCTTGACGGCCTTCTTGAAGTAGAGCTCCTGGTTGTATGCCTTCTCCGCCTGAGGGGAAGAAAGATGCACAAGGGAATAGACCTCATGGTGTCAGTGGCTTCCTTGACGGCCTTCTTGAAATAGAGCTCCTGGTTGTATGCCTTCTCCGCCTGGCAGGGGCAGGGAGAGGTGAACGAGAGCAAGCAGAGGGATTGGATTTGTGAGCGAGAAGGCAGAGGGAACAAATGCATGTGAATCTCTCAACCAGCTTCCTTCACCGCCTTCTTGAAATAGAGCTCCTGGCTGTATGCCTTCTCCGCCTGGCAGGGGAGGGGAGATGCAGGAGGGAATACAGAGATGCAAGAGAGTCGGAAGGCATCATGGGTGGGAAAGCAGTACCACCAGCTATTTGGCTTCCTTCACCGCCTTCCTAAGGTAGAGCTCCTGGTTGTATGCCTTCTCCGCCTGGGAAGAGGATGAAGATGAGTGAGGGAATAGTTAGAGAGGGATGCACATGATTCTCAACACATGATGCACACGATTCTCAACACATGATGCACACGATTCTCAACACATGATGCAGAGCATATGAGAAAACTCGCTGGAGCCGCAGCACATGGAAACTTCCTGGGGATGGATGGACAATACACGCCTGCCTTGACACAGATGAAACTCACATCGGCACAGATGAACCGCACCTCGGCACAGATGAAACGCACCTCGGCACAGATGAAACGCACCTCGGCACAGATGAGGCGCACGGTTGACACTGTCTCAGTAGGATACAGCCCTCTGAGCGTCTCAGCTCCCAGCATAATGGCGTCCACACCTGGACAGAAGAATGCAAGGAAGGAAGAGAAAGACCAGTATACAAAAAAATCCGCGTGTGATGAGACGATGTTTTAGTCAACTCAAGAATGCAAGGAAGAGAAAAACCAGTATACTAAAAAATCTGCCCTCAGCATCTCAGCTCCCAGCATAATGGCGTCAACTCCCGGATGATGTATACATAAATCAATAACTAACAAACCAATGAAATAAATAAATAATAATAATTGAAAAAAAAAAAAAGTGGGGAGGAAGGTGATAGGGAAGGAAAGGTGGAGTGGGCAAAAGGGGAGGGGGGAGGAGCGAGGACGAAAACCAGAAGGACGGCATGAAGAGAGAGAACGGCCACTAAGTGTCTCAGCTCCCAGCATGCATGAGGACACAGGCAGCTCCCTTCATCACACACCATAATCCCACCATAATTCCACAAAAAACCCACCAGAAACTCACCAAAAACCCACCAGCAGTATTCTGACAACCCATTGCACAAACTGCCCATCAATCTCACCCACACACCATCAATCCCAACCCAACCACCTACCATTCATCCCAACCACCCACCCACCCAACCAACCCAAATCCCCCACCCACGCACCGTCCAGCACAGCATTGGCGACGTCGGTGGCTTCGGCACGAGTGGGGCGGGGCGTGTCTGTCATCGTGTCGACCACTCGTGAGATGACACATGGCTTGCCCGCCATGTTGGCCTTGTAGATCGCCACCTTCTGCATCAGAAACACCTGTTGGTGGGATGAAGGGAGAAAGGAACGGTGAGCAGTTGAAAGGGTAAAATGGCTGTGACGGAGATGGATGAGTCAAGAACGCTCAAGATGACTCCCGGCACTGTAGGCTTTCGATATAGTCGTTCACTGCTTCAGAAACTCCATCAGAAGATATGATGGTGTGAATGTGAAAGTGAATGTGAGTTTGAATGTGAATGTGAATGTGCGTCTCATGTTCATTCGTTGCTGTTGGTTTAGGTCAGTGGTAGTGCTAAGCCCGAAACCATGCACAATAGCCCTGAGAAGTCACGGGGAGACGTGATTGAAGAAGTGTTTTGAGACGTCTCAAAACACTTCTTCAATCAGAAGTCACGGGGAGACTCTTTTCGAATTAAACCAGCAGTCCGAAGTGGAAGGGCAGGCACTTAAATAGCAAGCATTAGTAAAGGTGGTACCTTTTCTGCAGGCAGGTCGATTCCAAGGTCGCCTCGGCCCAGCACCAGCCCGTCAGCCTCTGCCAGAATCTCGTCGATCTTCCTCAACCCCTGCTTGCGTGTGCATAGACACACACCACGCACGCGTGCACACACACACACACACACACACACACACACACACACGCACACACACACACACACACACACACACACACATACATACACACATGCATCAAGCATCCACATACACACAAACCCACACACACAGTCACAGTCACACACACACGCGCACGCGTGCACACACCCACACACTCGTGTGCAAAGACAAACACACACACACGCACGCTCACACGCGCACACACACACACACACACACACACACACACACACACACACACACACACACACACACACACATGCATGCATGCATGTGCTCCTGAATAGATGCTCGTAATGCTCCTAGTCTCAGGGCCAAGGGTATGCATGAAAGTGGCAGCTACCTACCACAGCGCAATCAGGGCATGCAACCTTAACCAAAGTGTGACCCTAGGCTTTCTCACTTAGGAAAAAAATAATGGCTGAATAAAAGAATAACACAGCAACAAAGCACAACAGCCAGTGGAGCAAGGTGTGCCCACCTGAATGCTCTCAATCTTGGCAAAGATGAAGGCCTGCGAGAGCTTTTGAGTCGACTCAAAAGTCACCGTTCAGGACAAAAGTCGGCTTACCTGAATGCTCTCAATCTTGGCAAAGATGAAGGCCTGCGAGAGCTTTTGAGTCGACTCAAAAGTCACCGCTCAGGACAAAAGTCGGCTTACCTGAATGCTCTCAATCTTGGCAAAGATGAAGGCCTGCGAGAGCTTGCCCAGTTGGGCGAGGTACTTGCGAGCCTGGTGGGTTGGAGAGGGATG
This sequence comes from Closterium sp. Yama58-4, assembly GCA_947470075.1. Taxonomy (NCBI): domain Eukaryota; kingdom Viridiplantae; phylum Streptophyta; class Zygnematophyceae; order Desmidiales; family Closteriaceae; genus Closterium; species Closterium sp. Yama58-4. The sequence continues at coordinate 971,257 of CANIUD010000051.1, forward strand.
GAGAGGAATGGAGAGGGATGGGGAGGGATGGAGAGGGATGGAGAGGGATGGAGAGGGATGGAGAGGGATGGAGAGGGATGGAGAGGGATGGAGAGGGATGCGCGGACGGGGATGGGATGAGGGGAGTAAGGAGGGAGGGAATCTGAGCTTGCATAGTGCGATCCTTATGAGGGTTGGGGAGGATGGCCCGGATGGTGAGGGAGAGGGAGGGATGGGGAGGGATGGGGAGGGATGGGGAGCGATGGGGAGTGATGGGGAGTGATGGGGAGTGATGGGGAGGGATGGGGAGGGTTGGGGAAGGATGGGGAGTGATGGGGAGTGATGGGGAGGGATGGGGAGGATTGGGGAGGGATGGAGAGGGATGAAGAGGGATGGGGAGTGATGGGGAGTGATGGGGAGGGATGGGGAGAGTTGGGGAGGGATGGAGAGGGATGGGGAGTGATGGGGAGTGATGGGGAGGGATGGGGAGGGTTGGGGAGGGATGGGGAGTGATTGGGAGGGATGGAGAGGGATGGGGAGCATTTGTCCACTCTCTCACTCACTTGTTGTGTGACAAGCAGAAAGTGTGCTTTGTCATGTTAGAAATTTCAACTCACGTATCTGACGTCCTCTGCGTTGCGAGTGAAGGAGAGGAAGATGTGCGGCAAGCAACACGCTGCCTAGGCCCTGGCCTAGGCGGCTCTGTGTAGTCTGGCAGGCACAAGGTGCACTATAATCATCGACTTACATATCTGACGTCCTCTGCGTTGCGAGTGAAAGAGAGGAAGATGATGTGCGGCAAGCAACATGCTGCCTGCATAGGTGCCTCTGTGCTGTGTGGTAAGCACAAGGTGTGCACTGTGTTAGAATCTAGAATCAGTGACTTACGTATCTGACGTCCTCTGCGTTGTGAGTGAAGGAGACGAAGATGCTGTGCGGCAGGCAACACGCTGCCTAGGCCCAGACAGCTCTGTTGTGCGGCCAGCAAGCACAAGGTGAAGTTAGATTCATCGACTCACGTATCTGACGTCCTCTGCGTTGCGAGTGAAAGAGAGGAAGATGACGTGCGGCAAGCAGTTCACTCCCCACGTGGACAGGTGGCGCTCATCCACCTTGGAGAGAATAGGCATGTCCGTGTCCACCTGTGTGTATTGGGAATGGTAGAAAATGGGAGGGAGTGGAAGGGAGCGCAAGGAGATGGAAGTGAGTGAAAGGGAGTGGAAGGAGATGGAAGGGAGTGAAAGGGAGTGGAAGGAGATGGAAGGGAGTGGAAGGGAGTGGAAGGGAGTGGAAGGGAGTGGAAGGAGATGGAAGGGAGTGGAAGGGAGTGGAAGGAGATGGGGGGGAGTGGAAGGAGATGGGACAGGTGGCGCTCAACCACCTTGGAAAGGATAGGTAGGCATGTCCGTGACCAACTGTGGCAGATGGATCAAGGAGTTAAGGACGAGAAGAGGAGAAGGGACAAACTCAAGGGAAAAAATATGTCCATCCATGTCTACCTGTGATGGGCCGAGGCAGGTGCAAGGTGTGACTGTGAGTGTGTCCAGCATGGGATGGCTGGGACACGTACCTGAGCAGCATGGGCCGTACCTGAGCAGCATGGGCCGTACCTGAGCAGCATGGGCCGTACCTGAGCAGCATGGGCCGTACCTGAGCAGCATGGGCCGTACCTGAGCAGCATGGGCCGTACCTGAGCAGCATGGGCCGTACCTGAGCAGCATGGGCCGTACCTGAGCAGCATGGACCGTACCTGAGCGGCATGCACGGTAAAGGAGTCCCCTTGCAGCTCTGCTTTGTCTTGCTGCTGCAGGCTTTCTGTTTAGCATTCGCAAGTGTGATTGGTGGAGCATGGGGCGGGTGGGCCGTACCGTACCTGAGCAGCATGCACGGTGAAGAAGTCTCCTTGTAGCTCTGCCGTGTTGGTCACTGTGCACACTATGTCATCCCCCTTCACCTCAGTTTGAGTCACCTCTGAGACTCCGAGTCTCCTCCTTTTAAGAATTCCTCACAGTGATTTCGTACCTGAGCAGCATGCACGGTGAAGAAGTCTCCTTGTAGCTCTGCCGTGTTGGTCACTGTGCACACTATGTCATCCCCCTTCACCTCAGTTTGAGTCACCTCTGAGACTCCGAGTCTCCTCCTTTTAAGAATTCCTCACAGTGATTTCGTACCTGAGCAGCATGCACGGTGAAGAAGTCTCCTTGCAGCTCTGCTGTGTTGGTCACCGTGCACACTATGTCATCCCCCTTCACCTCCTCCACCTGGGGGCGAGTGGGGTTGAGTGAGCGGGAAAAGAAGAGGACGGGCGGAAAAGAAGAAAAAAAAAAAGAGGGACAAGGCAGGAAGCAGAATGAGGAGAGCTCTTGAGTGCTTGCATAGAATGCTGCCCCCCTTCCCCCCCTCCGCCAGGAACCTGGTGGGGTTTGGTGGAGGCGGGAAGTGGGGAAGGGAAGCGAGAAGCGAGGCGACAAGCGAAGAATATGGCGAGACCGGAAAAGGAGGAGAGGCGAAGGAGAAAGGGGGAGGAAGGGGGGAAAAGGGGGGAAACAGACAGAGTGTGGTGGATGAGTGGCGAAGGGCAGAAACGAGCTGGAGAAACAAAAAGCCAGCGGCAAAAAGAGGAGTTGAGTGAACGAGAAGGTGGGTGGGAACAGAAACGAAGCATACAGGCTGCCTTGCATGCATGCATATTAAGACTCTGCTCACCTTGAGCCACACGGACGTGGTCTCGCTACCAGTGAAGAGGTAGCGACCCACAAACACCTCATCCCCTGGCTTCACTGCCTGGTGAGGGTAGAGACGGGGAGGACATGAGGTGGTCCGGGATAATGTGATTAAATTGAATGAGAGAGAGCATGTGTGCCGTTGGTGGTGGTTTCACTGCCTGTGAAGGGGTAGCGCCCCACAAACACCTCGTCCCCTGGCTTCACCGCCTGGGGTTTAGGTGGGAGGGAGAGGGACGGAGGTGGAGAGGAGAAGGAAGTGGGATTTGATGTGACTGGATGAGAGCATGTAATAGATGTCAGGCCAGGGAGATAGCAGGGAGGGAGGGAGACAGACGGAGGGGACAGAGAGATAGTGAGGAAATGAGAGGCGTGAGCATGCACACACACACACACACACACACACACACACACACTCACACACACACACACACACACACACACACACATACACACACACACAAACACACCTTGGCGAGTTGGGGGCAGGCGAGGGGCAGCGCCTGGGCAGTGACGGGTTGGTCCTTGTCCCCCGAGAGCACCACCGTGCTGCCCGCTGTCATCGTCACTGTAGCGCTGCTGCTGTTGAATATGGTGATCTCTCGCCCTCCCTCCTCCCTCGCTCGCTCCCTCAGAAACACACACATGCACGAGCGCACGCGCGCGCGCACACACACACACACACACACACACACACACACACCTTGGCGAGTTGGGGGCAGGCAAGGGGCAGCGCATGGGCAGTGACAGGTTGGTCCTTGTCCCCCGAGAGCACCACCGTGCTGCCTGCTGTCATCGTCACTGTAGCACTGCTGCTGTTGAATATGGTGATCTCAGGTCCATGCGTGTCGTACACAACCTGAAGGAGGGTGGGGATAGGATACACACGGATCAATGCTTGGATGCCTGTAGAAAACATGTGCGTCTAGAGTGGCCGTCACTGCGGCGCTGCTGCTGTTGAAGATGGTGATTTCAGACCCTTGCGTGTCGTACACAACCTGAAGGAGTGTGGGAGAACAAGGGAAATGCATGTGTGCGTGAGGCTGTGCGTGATTTTTATGGCAGTGATTTCTGCTGTTGCAGATGGTGATTTCGGGTCCGTGCGTGTCATACACAGTCTATAGGGGGTGCGGTGGGGCATGAGGAGGCGGGCTGGCAGCCTGCAGGTTATCGTATGTCTCGGTGGTTCTCCTTATGAGTCGACTCAAAAGCAGTGTTCATCACAATTAAACACGTCTTACCGCGCACATGCGGTGGGTTTTCTTCATGGCAGCCCGCAGGTTCTCGTACGTCTCCTGGTGGTTCTCCTGGTCGTTGACAGAGAAGTCAAACCGTGCAGCTGCATAAGGTTTGGGGGCGGTGGCAATAGACAGACAGCATAGCACGTGGGGAGAAGAGGACAGAAAGGGACTAAGTAAGCCTTTTACGTGCCTCCAGAGATGTCGTTCACGAGAAAGCAACCCGTTCAGTGCAGCTGTCGGGGGTCAGGTGGATGGGATGGGGGCGACGAGGATTCGCCATGGCCGCCCGCAGGTTTTCGTACGTCTCCTGGTGGTTCTCCTGAACGTCCACAGAGAGGTCGAACCGTGCAGCGGTCAGGCAGAAGAGGAAGGGGGGGAGGGGGGGTTGGGGTGGGGAGAGGTTGTGGGATGGGGGAGGGACGCGCCGCGGAACTTTGGAAGATCGAAGGGAAGAGAAGGGAGGGGAATGGAAGTGAGCCTTTAATGTGACACCAGAAACGCCGCTCGCTAACAAAGCAAACCGTGCAGCCGTTTGGGGTCAGGTGAATGGGTGCAACGAGGGCTTGGGTTGAGAGAAGAGGTAGAAGGAACGGGAGCGAGAGGGGGGGTTTGAGGGGATAAGGGTGGGAGGGGAGGGGGTTTATGCATTGAGATGGAAACACGCAAACAAGGCTGCAGAAAAGTGGAGGATGATTCTGGATCCCCTACGCGTACCAAGCTTACTCCCTCACCAATCAACCGTGTTTGGTTTTCCCACAGCTCATCCCAATGAGAACAACGCGTACGTGTCATACCCATCCTTAGTACACCTCCCCACCCCGTCTTTCCTCTTCCCTCCCCTCAATCCAGCACTCGCGCGTGCAGCTGCCATGCCAGCCTCGACATGAACCGACATCGCTCCACGGTCTTCAGGTTTTCCGCCTATCGTTCCCCGCACTCCCACTCCTTTTCTTTCCCTGCGCCTTTCGCAACAAATCCGTTCCTCACTTCCCCTCACCCCAGCACACACGCGCGCACCTGTCATGCCCGCTTTTGAGCAGAGCCGACGTTTGCTCCACGGTTTTCAAGTTTCCACCCACCGTTCCTCCCATTCCCACCTCTCTACTTTCACCGCGCCTTTCCCAAAAACCCAACCCCTTCTTCCCCTGTCATGCACGCGGGTACCTGTCCTGCCCGGTTCGAGCAGGCCGACAGTTGCTTCACGGTTTCGAGGTGCCGCATACCGTTCCCCCCATTCTAGCTCCTCTTCTCCCGGTGCCTTCTGCAACAGTCCCATCCCCCTCTTTCCCGCACGCGCGCGCGCACCTGTCATGCCAGCTTCGAGAAGAGCCGAGAGTTGCTCCACGGTCTTCGAGTTACCGCCTACCGTCCCCACGATCTTGGTCAGGCATGGAACCGACCTCTGGCGTACGACGTACGTGATATAGAGAATTACGGAAGGTGAGAAAGGTCTGACGCTTCACGAAAAGGGAAGGGAATCAGGAATTAGAGCATGTTGCTCGGATGCTTTTATGACCGACTCAAAACCCCGTAGGAAAATGTACGATAATTTAGAGAATTGAGATAGCGAAGGCATCTATGACGTTATCGAAAAGAAAGTGGTACTCGTGTATGGTACAAGCGAAAACAATGCAGAAAGATGTGATGGTAATGTCAACACATACAATTTACTAAAACTAGGATTGCGACGGCTGAGGAATTACATGATAGTGTGAGTGTTCCAATATCGAGGCCAGTCGGATGGGTTCTTCGAGAAGCAACGGCGACGTCTGCAGCAGCAGAAGAACGGCAAGTCAGCGTTCAAGTCGACACTAGATATTCAGGGCAATTCAGTGCAGTTCGTCTACGTAATTATCGCATTTGTAGGGTAAACAGCCTGTATCTCCGTACCACGCATTTTACAAGTGGATGCGTCACCTACGATCAACCATTGACAAAACAACTGACCACCTGCGGACAAACATCTACAATCAACCAGCTACGATCAGCCACCTACAATGAGCGAATTGCGCGCAGCATCTACGGAAGGCCTTCCGCCGCCGACGCGCACATTGAACGTTTCCATGACTGGAACGCACGGAACGCGCCTATGTTACTCTGGGTTTAAGTATTCTGAACGGCGGTTCCGTGAGTGTAATGCGTCAAGAAGAGCGCCAGCAACGAAACAATGGCTCCTCTACTCCACTACAGATCAGCCCACTTGCTTTGCGCTCAGCAACTCCTGTCAGTGTAGTCGGTTCCCTGACCTTTGAAAGGGAAATTGATACCACACAGAAACTGAGAAGACCATAATTGCGCTCGCAGAAGACGGTAATTCCAAGGTCAGAAGCAGTAAGGACTCGTCTCCTGAAGCGGATCGATCGGCTGGAAGATCGGTGTTCCGCGCTGAGTGTAGCACTGTAGCTTCGTATTCAACAAGGTAACCAGCGTTCGCGTATGTGTGCGAGTGTACAGTAGAATTGTGGCAACGAACCTGTCACCTACGGGTTCCCCCCGATCGATATAGTGAAGCGCCCGTATCGACCGTGAGATTGAAGAGCGCGGGGTGAGACATCGAGTCAAGGGTGACGAGCACGATCGATCGCCGTCGATCCTCGTCGCATAGTCACTGGACGAAGTCGCACGCAATGGGTTACATTTTTCAAGTACATGCGACCCTCTTTCGTGGGTCGTATGCGACTCCAGAGACGTAGTCGCACGCTGGGTGTACCAAACCCTAATCCTGCCTCCCGAACCTGTCACCAGTATATCGGTGTGGCAGCTGCGTTGAGAGAGATGCTCCAGAACCTTGTTTGGTGATTCGTTCTTGCTCACGTGGCCTTCAATTGCTCGCGTGGCCACGCCAGGGGATTCTCAACGTCATTTTTATCGAAGGCACATTACCCTTCAAGCATAATTATCCTCAACAATTTTGTCTTTGTTATTGCGCGACCTTTTATATCCGAAATTTATGTTCGTGACCCTATATGACCGCGCCTAATTGGACGCGCATATAATCGACCAATCATGCGCGGCCATTAATGGTGTCACGCATCATATATTAATGCCCGATCATATATTTACGCAATCATATATTTTCGCGATCATAAACTGCAATGCTGGGGCGTCAATGCGCGGGACCTTTAATGACCGCGCATGATTGGCCGTTTATATGCGCTGTGCTTTTTTTGGCCATGCGCGTCCAATCAGGCGCGGTCATATATGGTTACGAACATAAATTTTGGATATTGAAGATCGCGCTGCAACCAATACATTAGTTTCGGGACTACAAACCCTTGTAGGGTAATGCACCGAGTAAAAAAAGCCAGCGGGAATCCCCTGGCGTGGCCACTCGATCAATTATCACTGAATTGGATGGCCACGCGAGCAATTCGAGGCCACGCGGGCAAGACCGAATCACGAAACAGGGCTCTAGAGAAATTCTCTCCAGCTGCGTTTCTGTTTTTGCAGTCCTGGGCACCAATCGCTACCGAGCCTGGGATCAGAATGAAGATCAGTGCGGTTCGGCCGAACCGCTTCAGGAGACGCGTCCTAAGCTCGTGGAAACAGGTCGGGCGCTGGCTCAGTTTGGCCATCTGTTTGCCAGATTCCGAGCTTTGGCGAATTCGTCCGAGGTTGACGACTTCATTCACCACGAACCAGGCCTGCTTCAATCTGTGTGGTCTGCTTTGTCGAGCCAACTGTCGAGGCTAACTTGATCTGGTTCTGCCTTCGATGTTGACCGTTTTGAAGGGTGACTGGTTGACCTCGATGATAGGGTTGTGTGGCTTCTTCCATCTGAATCGTCCTTGCCAAATCAGTATTTCGAAATCGATGGCTCACGTTGGAAGAAAGAGTGATGCTTACAACGATGTCGATTGCAACTCGGGAAAGCCGAGGTCAGGAATTGTTGAGACACCTAGCTAGGGGTAGCAGTAAATTTGAATGCCTCCAAACATGATACACCTGATGCTCGTTTGAGTCTGCCATACTTGCATTGTGAAGAGAGCTTTTAAGTGATTGTAGCGTGTCGCAAAGGTTTTGTCAATTCGCAGCTAGCAAAAAAGGGCTTATAAAAAAATTGTAACTGACGCGTTGAGATTTTAACTTCGGTCTCTTCATTACCATTGGTTCAATCTCACTGCCACTTGCTCGGGGGACTTGGGTGCAACTTCCCGACCCCAAAAACACGTGGTGCAGTGGATCAAAAATAGGTAAGGCAAATTCGCGCACAGCACTTTAGCATCATGTGTAGCATATGATAAGATCCATGTGAAAATGCTACTCCATATAGCTAGCATGTTTAATGTGCTACCTTACTATTACTAGCTACCATACGCCATACTCCAGTATGGTTGAAAAGTCATAGATGATTATTGTAGGAGTAGTATGAGATTCTACACACATTGGTTCTTCCATGCGTAAGAATATTTCTTTAGTATGATAAGGGTCCCGCACATTACGACTCCATATTTCACATCAATCCAATGGAAAGTCATCATCAGGCCCATGAGAGTTGACGGCTCCAACTACGCCAGAAGACTCTCAGATCCTCCTGGACACATTCTTGCACCAATACAGCGATCGCATTTCCAGACGTTAGCATCTGTTCATAATAAGTTTTTGACAAAACTCCAAATTTTAAAATAAGCACTCTCTTTGAAAGAAATTATTTATACACATGTAGCTTCGGGTTTCAGCTCCTTGCGCAGAACGCGCAAATCTAAATGTACTACGACGGCACATTTCCCTTCTCGAACGACGGCCTACCTTTGGAGAAGGCGCAGTACTACTACATGTTACTACTCGCCTGCAACGTGTTGAACCGCAATCTTTCTCCCGCTAAGAAGCTCGGTATACGCTTCTTAAAGAATCAGTGGGCACCCGTGCAGCAATCCTGGGAATACATGCGTACAATGTACATGGCAAACGACCCAGTAACAATGAAACGTCTCTTGAGTCAGCTCAATGTCGTTGGAATGGATCCAGGAGAAAAAAACAGGAACATACATCAATCGCAGCACGAATATATGTCACCAATTCAAGGAGAATGGAGGACACTTTTGTTACGACATGTTCGTCACATTTATCCTTGCCGGCCTAGGTTCCGACTTGCAACAATGTCTCAGAAGAACTAGGCAAGAATGAATGAACTAGCAGAAGTTTGGGTACAAATATGTAACCCTAGTTGGGGTTGTACCCCATATTGGCTACCCCACTACAGCCTACAAGCATAATACAGTTTAACACACCCCCATAGGCAAAGTGGGGGAGAACAAAGGGTCACAAGACCAGTCCAGCAAAGCAAAGCAAAGCCCAGGGTGGATCACAACGTCACCACACTCCGAGCACAAGTAAAGGCCACAAGGCCAGTTCACATGCAGTGCTAGATATAGTACAAGACAAGCAACACAGTGATCAAAACCTAGCAAGCAAGCAACAAGATATATATAAAGTACAGTACAAAGAATGTCAAGCAGTGAGCAAGTGAGGAAATGTGGACACAAGGCCTAAAGAAGTACAGTGCCGCTGATGATCACTAGGCGGGAGCGCCTTGGTGAAGATATCAGCAGTGTTGGCCTTCGAGTCCACGTACACAAGCCGAAGCTGACCGCGCTGCTGAAGCTCTCGAGCAAGAAAGTAGCGAAGAGCAATGTGCTTCGTCCTGTGCTCCAGTCTGTGCTCCTGACACAAGGCAAGAGCCGCCTTGTTGTCACCGTACAGAACTGGAGGAGAACTAGGCCGCTCTCCCAAGTCAGTCAGCAGGTAGGTGAGCCAGCGTAACTCCTGTGCAGCCATGGCTGTGGCGTAGATCTCAGCCTCACAACTAGAGCCGAGAACAGAAGAAGAGCGGGTGGACCGCCACGAGACAGAACCAGAGCCAAGGCTGAAGGTGTAACCCTGTGACGACCGCTGCGTAGCCAGGTCGTCCACCCAAGAAGCGTCCGAGTGACCAGTGAGGACAACTCTGTCGCGTCCTCCAAGCACCAGCCCCATGCCTGATGTACTGCACAAGTAACGCAGCACCCTCTTAGCAGCCTCCCAGTGCTCTCGCCTGTGTCTCCCAGGCGCAACGTAACGAGCAAGGATGCTAAGAGGGTACGCGAGGTCAGGTCGCGTGCAGGTCATCAGGTACATGAGGCAGCCTACAAGCTCTGGGTACGGGCCACTCGGCTCTACGGACTCGTCCGAAGGTGGAGCTGAGAGCGAGTGGCTGGTAGCCAGAGGTGTGGCCTGTGGTGAGGAGAACTGGAAGCCGAAGCGCTGAAGGACCTGCTGCACCATGTGTGACTGAGTCAGGGTGATGGTGCGGCGAGCTCTGTCCCGGGTGATCTGCAAGCCAAGGTAGCTACGCAGTTCACCCAGGTCAGTGCAGGTGTGTCTCTTCTGCAGCTCCGACTTCACACGAGCGAGTGCCTCAGTGTCAGCAGTAGCAAAGACCAAGTCGTCGACGTACACGAGAATGTAGAACGGCGGCAGCGACGTGTCTGTGCGCAGAAACAGCGACGGGTCAGCAGTAGACGGCGCGAACCCAAGAGCCGCAAGTGTAGTCCTCAGTGTGTCGTGCCACTCACGTGGCGCCTGGCGGAGACCGTAGACTGGCCGGCGGAGACTCCACTGGGTACCAGGGGGAAACGACCCAGTAAAGCCAGGTGGGCGGCGCAGCCAGATCTCCTCATGCAGGCTGCCCTGCAGGAACGCTGTGCTGAAGTCAAGAGAGTGAAGCTCGTAGTCACGCTGAGCAGCAACATGCAGCAGAACCCGAAGAGTGGTCATCTTCGGGGTGGGGGAGAAGGTCTGGAAGAAGTCGACCCCCTGACGCTGACTGAAGCCTCTAGCAACGTAACGAGCCTTGAAGACAGGCGGAGAACCTGGCGGCCGCTTCACCCTGAAAATCCACATGCCATCGACGATGTTCACCCCAGGAGGGGGAACCTCGTCGACGTAGGTGCCTGTGGACTTCCAGGATGCCATCTCTGCGTCCATGGCTGTCTGCCACTGAGAGGAGTAGGGACCCGAGATCGCCTCTGCGTAAGTGCGCGGAGTGGGGATGTCTAGTGCATCCGGGTCTCCCTCAGGGGCAAGCAACCAGGCCACGAGATGAGGTACAGCAGCCGCAAGAGAGTCAAAGTCCTCCTGCCTGTCCTCAAGGACGTCCGTGCCAATAGCACACTCACCCCCGACGGACGGAGGACAAACAGACTCAGACTCAGACGCAGCAACAAGGCTAGCAGCGTAGTCTAGACGACAGGCAGCAGCAAAGTCAACCAACTCAGCGACCAGAGCAGACGCAGCCGAGGACTCAAAGGTAGGGTCAGTGACAACAGTAGCTAGGAGACGCGTGACTGTAGGGTGCTCAGCGCGATACCGGTCAGACTCAGGGTCCGGAACGGCAGGCAAAGAGGACTCAGGAGGAGACGGTAGAGGGACACGCCGAGGAGCAGTAGAGGGACGCAGAGTCATGTAGTGAGTGCCTGGGACAGGAGGAGGACGCTCACGACGGACACGACTACCAGTGCGAGCAGGACGAACAGGCGACGCAGGACGAGACTCAGGCTCACGACGCTCTGTAAGACCTCCTGTGGGACCAGTGTAAGGAGAGGGAGCAGGGAGAGGCGAGGCAGGCGGTAACTGTGACTGCGGCTGGACAGGCGGAGGACACTCTACGGAGGGAGGAGGACAAGGAGGAGGAGCCTGCCCAAGAACCTGCTGAAGGAGCGGTACGAAGTACGGTCGCGGCCGCGCAGCGTCTCCAGAAGCAGAAGAGACTCCAGCGGCCGGGTCCTCAGGACCAGCAGGAGCTCCAACGTCCGGGTCCCCAGTACCAGCAGCAGCGCCACCGCTCGGGTCCTCAGCTCCAGCAGCAGCTCCACCAGGCGGGTCCGCAGCACTAGCAGCAGCGCCACCCCCAGAGTCGGCAGCTCCAACTCCGCTAGCACCGCCAGCGCCAGAGTCCCCAGCTCCAGCAGCTCCAGTCGCAGTGCTCCCAGAACAACCAGTCCCGGCAGCTCCAGTACCCCCAGTACGAGCACCCCCAGGACGAGCAGCCCCAGCACCCCCAACTCCAGCCGAGCCACTAGGACGGCGAAAGCGCCGGACGTACCAGTCACGAAGCTGCTGCGGTGTGAGAGACTGCTCAGCACCCCGAACCGGAGCACCCCCAGACGCAGTAACCCGAGGCTCCGTAGGCTCAGTAGCAACACCCCCAGGCTCAGTACCCGCAGGCTCAGTACCCGCAGGCTCAGCACCCCCAGTCGCAGCACCCCCAGGCTCAGCACCCCCAGGCGGCAAACTCTCAGGCACAGTACCCTCAGCTCCAGCACCCGCAGTCCCAGCACTCCCAGGCCCCGCACCCGCAGGCTCAGCACCCCCAGGCTCAGCACCCCCAGGCTCCGTACTCTCAGGCACCGTACCCTCAGCTCCAGCACCCTCAGTCCCAGCACCCGCAGCCCCAGCACCCCCAGGCCCAGCACCCCCAGGCTCAGCACCCCTAGGCTCAGCACTCCCAGCAGCACCACCCGCAGCAGCACCTGAGTCACCTGTGACCTCGACAGGCTCAGCGACGGGAGGAGGGTCTACCTGAGAGACACCTGAAGGAGCAGGACCCTGAGGGGGAAGGGGGTCTACCGGAGGGGGACCAGGAGCAAGGAAAAGCGGCGGGGGAGGGAGGGGGGCAGTGCGGTAGGGGAAGAGACGGTAAAAAGGGACCGACTCGTCAAAGGTGACATCCTGAGAGGCGAAGACCCGGCGCGAGGTGGGGTGGTAAAACTGCCAGCCAGGCGCGTCAGGGACAAAGCCAAGGAAGACACAGGGAAGCGTGCGGGAGGAGAGCTTGTCCGCGGACGTATCGCGGACAAGGGCACGAGCACCCCACACCCGGAAGCGCGACGCATCGCCAACCTCCCCCGTCCAACGCAGTGTGGGCGAGGTCTCCGGCAAGGAGACACGGGGCCAGAGGTTGAGCTGATGCGCGGCGTACCGGACAGCAAACGGCCACAGAAAATGGGGAGCCGCCGCGTGGACCAAGGAGGTACGAGCGACCTCCATGACCAGGCCAATGCGGCGCTCAGCAACCCCATTCTGCTGTGGGGAGTCCGGAAGCGTGAAGGTCTGCTCGATGCCCTCCGCCTGACAGAAGGTCCTCAAGAGATCGGAGGAAAACTCACCACCTCTGTCAGAGTGCAGACGCAGGACAGGAAGATCCGTCCGGAAACGGCGGCGGAGCTGGAGACGAACGGTGCGGATCCAAGGGATCAGAACAGCAGGGACCTCACCCTTGGTGCGCAAGGGGAAGACCGTGGTGTAACGCGAGTAGTCGTCGACAACCAGCAAAAAGTACCGCTCACCGCCCTGACCACGAACGCGGGCTGGGCCCCACACGTCCAGGTGGAGGGTCTGCAGAGGAGCCTCTGTCGGGGGGAACGAGGAGGAGTGAGGAGCGGCGCGCTGCCGCCCCTCGACGCAAGGAAGGCAAGGCGGCGCAGGCGAGGCAGGGAGGGGAGGGAGGGACCTGGGAAGACCAGACACAAGGTGGCGACGGTGCATGCCACGAAGGCGTGGCAAGGAGGGGTGACCCAGGCGGTGGTGCCAGAGAAGAGTCTGGTGCGACAGGGAACGACACTCACAGGCGTGGGCTACCAGACCTGACGCAGACACCTGACCGACAGCAGCGACCTGAGGAGACGCAGTGGTCAGTGTGTAGAGACTCGACCCCGGCCGACGGGTAAACGTAGCCAGGTGACGGCCGGTCCTGGAGCACGTGCAGATCGCCACACGCTGTCCTCCAGGGGTAAAGGTGTCAACCCACTGGTCCTGGAGGACAGCGTTGCTCACCAGGTTCGTCGAGAACGAGGGGAGGTGGAAACCCGACAACGAGCCAGACGGAACCGCCGGACAAGGGAGGACAGTGGTGGACTGGGCAAGGACTGGGCCCCCAGAGGGGTCAGCCAAGGAGACTGGGACCGGTGCAGGAAGCGGTGTGAGCTCAGTACTGTCACGAAAGAAGCAACGGGAAGCACCTGAGTCAAGGGTGAAGGTGTGACAGGCCTCAGCCGGTGGGGTACCTGAGAGAGCAGTCTCTGTGGGTGCTGTACCTGAGAGAGCAGACTCACTAGTACCCAGGGCAGCGGGCTCTATACCTGGGTCAGGCGGCACACACAAGTAACAGTCTCCCTCGGCACTAACAGTCAATGCATACATGGCAGCAATAATAGCATCATAGTCAAGAGCAAAGACATCGACACCAGCCCTCATGAGCTCAGCCCAGCGGGGGCGCTCAACATCCGCACCCATCTCCTCACGCCAAGCGTCGTCAAGGCGGGAGAAGCAGCGGTACGGGGTGTGGAACCTCCCACACGTCTGTCCCTTGCGGTCACCTGTGCAAGTCAACAGCAGCAGCAGTAGCGTAGGAGGGAGCGAGGGGAGAGGGAGAACACCCCTCAAAGATGGGGGTGCGAGGAGCGCCACGAGCAGCACCTACAGCTACAATGCTCTTCTCGGCCGCTAGCAGCTTCTCCTCTAGGAGGGCGACTGTGAGCTCAGTGGGACAGCGAGCAAGGAAGTAGTCTCGAACTGAGCTGAGGGTGTCAGGGAGACGGGTGACTATGAAGTGGAGTGTCCAGTACAGTGGAGGGGGGTTCTTAGCGCAGAACTCGGTGGGAAGGGCGGCACGCAGGCGAGCATCACTAGTGCGAAGGTGGGTGATAAGATCGGCGACTGTAGTAAAGGTGGACAGATCGGGGAACAGGTACGGCAGCATGAGGCGGCTAAGCTCGGCTGTGGCAGGCGAGGAGTAGCGAGCAACGACAGCATCGTACAGGGCCTTAGCGGATTTGCAGTCGCCAAAATGCTCGAGCTCAGCTAGCGGCAGGTGACTGCGAATGGCTAGGCGAGCAGCTGCGTCACGAGTCTGCCAGTGGGAACGAACACTAAGCTCGGCTGTGGCAGCAGGAGCAGCGGCAGCACCAGACGCGTAGTCATAGAGGGAGATGTGGTCCGTGCTATTGCTCATAAGATACAACTGCAGGTCGTCGAGCCAGGAAGTGAACTGCACGGGACGGCCCTCAGCATCGAAGGAAAGAACGCGAATAGAGGCCATAGCTCAGGCGTGAGGGCACAGCAGAGCAGCGGCAGCAGCAGAGGGGACGCGCTAGAGCGAAGATAGCAGCCACAGCAGGAGCAAGCGGCGGTGCACAGGCAGGTAGCAGCAGGCGAGAAGCGCGGCGGGCGACGCAGCAAGCGGGCAGTGAGGCGGGCGGGCCGCGAAGCGGGCAGCGAGCGGGCGGGCGGGCTGCGAAGCGGGCGGGCCGCGAAGCGGGCAGCGAGCGAGCGGGCTGCGAAGCGGGCGGGCCGCGAAGCGGGCAGCGAGCGGGCGGGCGGGCTGCGAAGCGGGCAGCGGGGCGAGCGGGCTGCGAAGCGGGCGGGCCGCGAAGCGGGCAGCGAGCGGGCGGGCGGGCTGCGAAGCGGGCGGGCCGCGAAGCGGGCAGCGAGCGGGCGGGCGGGCTGCGAAGCGGGCGGGCCGCGAAGCGGGCAGCGAGCGGGCGGGCGGGCTGCGAAGCGGGCGGGCCGCGAAGCGGGCAGCGAGCGGGCGGGCGGGCTGCGAAGCGGGCGGGCCGCGAAGCGGGCAGCGAGCGAGCGGGCTGCGAAGCGGGCAGCGGGGCGAGCGGGCTGCGAAGCGGGCGGGCCGCGAAGCGAGCAGCGAGCGGGCGGGCGGGCTGCGAAGCGGGCAGCGGGACGAGCGGGCTGCGAGCGGGCGGCTCGGCGGGCGGGCGACACTGCGAGGGGCGCGCGAGGGCGCTAGTGAGGGGCGCGCGAGGGCGCTAGTGAGGGGCGCGCGAGGGCGCTAACGAGGGGCGCGCGAGGGCGCTAACGAGGGTGCGCGCGAGGGCGCTAACGAGGGGCGCGCGAGGGCGCTAACGAGGGCGCACGAGGGCGCTACGAGGCTAGGGCACGGGGTAGCGTGGTAACCGCATGCGAGCGGTGGTGGGCCCTTAAAAAAAACGGTCGGTAGGTCCTAGGGACCTCCTGCTCTGAATACCATCTCAGAAGAACTAGGCAAGAATGAATGAACTAGCAGAAGTTTGGGTACAAATATGTAACCCTAGTTGGGGTTGTACCCCATATTGGCTACCCCACTACAGCCTACAAGCATAATACAGTTTAACACAATGCACGCCGCTACTCCGCGCTCAAGGAGCCATCTCCAAAGCTTCACTCTGCACAACTCTCTTAAGGCAACAGGAAATAGAACCGTACAGTGAACGAGGAAACAAACGAGAAAACATCATGTCTTACGCGGCAAACGGTGAAGAGTCGGCGGAGAGAAGAAAGTTCTGATGCAAGTATCCCAAGAAGGTGGGGCATACTATCGAACGATGCCACAAAATAAAGGGAGCAGATTGAGCAAGGCACCCTCACTATGGACCTTACTCTCTCTCGCAGAGAGAAACAAGGCAAGTTAAGGAAGAATAGCAAGCTCGTCCCACCATTTCGACCCCAGCCATCGCCAGCAAATAACAAGCTTCCTTCACGCATTCTTGCCGACATCATAGGTAGGGTAAAACTGTTAACATCATGATGCGACACAACCCTCTCCGATTCATCCGAAGAAACATGTGCTACCACTGTAAGAGGACGTCCCCGTTATAATATTTTCTCATTATTATATTTTTCCTTTATCTTATTCTCCTTTTTCTCCTCTTTATTTTGGTCTTTATTTCATCTCAATCGGCCTACTATTCTATTTTCTAGAGCCTTCTCTTTATTTCACTTATTTCCTATTTTTCCCACCGACATATTATTTATATGGCACCGACAGCGCCGACAGTGGTGTATACGGTGTAATCTGGGCGTAATCCCAAGTGCCAATAGCCTTGCGTGCTTGTGCGCACTTGTGATTGTAGTATCGGGAAGGGCGTGTTCCCGAATGTTCGTTTTATCTCGTTTATCCTTGTAATTTCCGAGCATAAAAACGCCTTGTATTCATTTTTAGTGACACGTTCGAATGAGATTTGATCTGGTGACACTTGGTAATCAGAGCCGTTCTCACTCGACAACTCTCGGCTAAGCAGCGGTCGCGGAAAAAATCGCCTCGAAAAACCACCGAGGGCGACGAATTCGACGCCGATTTCTGGTAAGCACCAGTTCCGCGATTTCGAATAAATCCCTTGCGTGGTTTTTGGACATGATGGGTTCGCCGGCGACTAACGACGTTACGCAGCAGCTCTTCGCGCAAATCGCCAAGATGGAAGCGGAGATGCGAGCTACGACGGAGCAGTCGCGATTGGAGAACGAGCAGCTGCGAAACGAACTGCAGCGCGTTACGCAACTCCTCACGACCATGAACGTTCCTGCTTCGGCGACTTTGCAGCAGTCGCAACGTCATTTCGAGGTTCCGAAATTTCGCTCGCTGGAATCGTTCGATCCTAGCGATTGAAAATCCGACGTCAGGCGGTGGCTCGCGACGATCGAAAATTATTTCACGGCGATCGGATGGACGACGACGGAGTACGACGGCGAGAAAATTCGGTTCGCTCTCGAGTGGCTCGGAAGCAACAGTAGAATTTTCCAGGGCGAAGCCACGTGGCAGCAGTTCCGGGCAGACCTGCTCAAACGTTTTGAGCCGATGAATTCTGCTTATATTGCAGGCGAGAAATTACATCACCACCGGCAATACGGGAGTGTCGCGCAATACACGCAGCAGATGGAAGAATTTTACAAGCAAATTCTGGAAGGAGCTCATGTCGCTCATGGGGACCAAACTTGCTATGTCATCAGCTTATCATCCCCAAACGGATGGACAGACAGAGCGTCTCAACCAGATTGTTGAACAGCTTCTGCGAGCAGCGTGTAAGGACGATATCTCCAAATGGGATGCGCACCTGCCGGTTCTCGAGTTTGCGTACAACAACGCTACACACGCCGCAACAGGACAGACCCCTTTCTTCCTCTGTTACGGTCGCAACCCGCTCACACCTCAGAAACCGACAGAACCCGCCACGGTGCAACCCGCACATGACTTCATTACCACTATGCACCAGTTGTGGGAGCGCACTCATAAACGCCTTTTGACTATCCAGCAGCAACAAAAGAAGCTCGCTGATCGGAGTCGCAACGATCATTCTATTACGACTGGCGATCAAGTGCTTCTGGATACACGCAATCTCGACATCAGCCATCTTCCGTCTAAGCTTAGACCTCGCTTCTGCGGACCTTTTCTTGTCGAAGCGCAGGTCACTCCAGTAACCTTCCGCTTGCGTTTACCAGCTACCTGGAAGATTCACAATGCCTTCCATGTTCAACTTCTCAAGCCATATCGGGACGCGAACACGGTCTTCAAAGGCCGCCAGCCGCCGCCGCCACCGCCAGTGATCGTTAATGGGGAACCTGAGTACGAAGTCGAAGCTGTTCTGGCGCATCGACGACGACGTAACGGCACCTTGGAGCTCTTAATTCGTTGGAAAGGCTATGATCCTTCCGAGGATAGCTGGGTACCTGAACACGACATGGATAACGCTCGTCGTCCTCTCCAGGACTACCTTACCAAGCAGGGTGTTACTTCTACCACCCAGCTTTGAGGGGGGGAAGTGTGAGAGGACGTCCCCGTTATAATATTTTCTCATTATTATATTTTTCCTTCATCTTATTCTCCATTTTCTTCTCTTTATTTTGGTCTTTATTTCATCTCAATCGGCCTACTATTCTATTTTCTAGAGCCTTCTCTTTATTTCACTTATTTCCTATTTTTCCCGTTGATATATTAATTATACGGCACCGACAGCGCCGACAGTGGTGTATACGGTGTAATCTGGGCGTAATCCCAAGTGCCAATAGCCTTGCGTGCTTGTGCGCACTTGTGATTGTAGTATCGGGAAGGGCGTGTTCCCGAATGTTCGTTTTATCTCGTTTATCCTTGTAATTTTCGAGTATAAAAACGCCTTGTATTCATTTTTTGTGACACGTTCGAATGAGAATTTGATCCTGTGACAACCACCACGACTGGAAAGGCATCTTCGCAAACCTCGAAAAAGACAATGATCCTACCTTCGACGACCTCACAGCCGGCCAACTCCCCTTGGAATGGGAGATGCTGCGCTTCATCCCTAGGTCACCTCCTGAACGCAAAGCAGACCTAGAAGACGTGGATTGGAATCATACTACAAATCTGGTACATCGCATCATGCCACGCATCGCAAATTTAGCAAGATGAGACATTAATACGTGTTACATGGATAGTTGTTGTGTGTAAGAAAGTCGCCTATTCGACTTGTTGGAAGTGAACACTCGAATGGCCCAAAGTGGCATTCCCAAAGTCTACAGGTGTCGTCTCAAGGGGGTATGGGTGTTAAGGCTGACCCACGGAGGAAACATGCCATTTTATCATAGTTGGTTAGCGAACTCGGATCTATCCCTGCATAATACAATCAGCGTGGAGGTCTGGGGTTCGATTCTTGCTGTCGGCAAACTTCCTGTACCCTACTTGTGGGCTCTCCTAATGATGGGAGAAGCGCAAAACAACTATGTCACTGTCAATGTCTTCGCGAACGGCGCCTGACGACGCGCGGCTCCAACCCTTGACACAACAACAACAACAACAAGACACTTGCATAATTTGCTCCCTTCCCCAAAAAAATCCTTGGATCAGAACGATACAAGCCGCTCGACAAAACAATGACTTCATGGTCATAACCTCAAGCGCGATTTGTATACCATGGTGTTCATAGATGCCGGCACTTTGTTCGTGTGGGAAGCCAACCTCGACTGTCGCAGCAAAGCATACGAATGTTTTTCTCATCTGGCTCAAGATGACTCACCAACAAAAGTAAACAAAAACCTAAGGGGTTTAGAGAG
Source organism: Closterium sp. Yama58-4 (assembly GCA_947470075.1). NCBI lineage: Eukaryota > Viridiplantae > Streptophyta > Zygnematophyceae > Desmidiales > Closteriaceae > Closterium > Closterium sp. Yama58-4. The sequence continues at coordinate 991,028 of CANIUD010000051.1, forward strand.
CGCTCTAGAATACCATTCTTACAGCTTGCCCAGCTACTACAAAGACAGGGGCATCCAGCAGATGATTTCACTACCCTGCGCCCACGAGTAGCAAGGGTTAGCTGAACGCACCAACAAAAGCATGGCGACAAAGGTGAGGGCTCTTAGGAAGTAGTCAACTGTGCCAACTGCCTAGTGGCGAAAGCAATGGCCCATGTTGTGCAGCTGCACAACATTTTGTCTTCGTAGGCACTGCCCAACAACATCTCTCTGTACAAAGCCTAGACAGAAGAAAATCCAGAGACACAAATGCTTCGACTGTTTGGGTGCATGGTACAGTATTGGCCCCACACTACTCGCACTGGAAAATTTGAAGACCGACCACGCTGGTGCATTCACCTCAAAGTAGAGACAGTGTACCATTCATATACTGGACCATCTTTGACTTCGTAACCTACCAACTCAGTCGATCATGCGATCGTATCGTCTATATAAAGTTGACACTACCAATGTTTTGTCAGCACCGCACTGCACAACAAGCACCGCAATATTTTCCTGGAAGAGCACAGTTTGCAACTGATCAAAACTGACATGGCGGAGGACGTCCCCAAGGAACCGACAACCATCGAACCAGACGGCATCCCTGTCTCAAGCATCTTTGACATGCTAACTTTTATTTTCATGACAAAAAACTACCCCGATGACTTTCTACAAGCACAACACAACTATGCATGTGTTAAAACCACTCACTGGTGGAAGAAGATCCCCACCGAGACAACTCATGAAATAGCATTAACGAAGACCCTGGCAAACACTAGGACGACGACGTTGTGGAAGTAACCAGCCACGACAAAGAAGGATGGGACCGTTTCCTTGATACAAACAGGTTATGCAGAACACAGCATCCCACTGAGCCTAAGACGGCCCGCCAAGCCCTTCAAGGCCCCGACCGAGAGAAGTGGAGAGCATCCACGGTTGCAAAAGTCAAAACACTTAATCGCCGCAAAACATGGATGCTGGTCTTGCGATCGGCAGCAAAGGGGACAAAATTTCTCTGCGCCAAGTGCATATTCCGAATTAGAACAAAGGTTGACGGCTCCATAAAAAAATACAGGGCATGATGAGTCGTGCCCGATTTTGAGCAAACACAATTTTTATACTATGACCAAACATTTGTGCCCGTTGGACGTCATACCTCCATCAGGATTCTTCACTGCATCACTACAGCCAAACACGTCCTGCTCCACCGAATCGATGTCTCCAATGCTTTCCTGTATGCCATCGTCGATGCAATCATCTTTGTCGAGCAACCGCATGCCTTTGAAAGTTAATGGTGTGCCTCATGGAGAAGTCCCTCCACGGCATGAAGCAGGCACCGCGCCTGTGACAGCAATACCTCCACATGATCCTCACCGAACTTGGCTTTTAGCAGCTCCCGCATGACCATGGTGTGACCTAGAATCCCGCGGCGACTACATTCTTGTTGCCTACGTGGATGACCTCCTCTACAACAGAACAAGTGTGGAGCTGCTCGACGGTTTTGAGAGAATCATCAAAGCGAAGCTGGACGTGAATATCTCCCACGAAGTCACTCAATTCCTAGGACTCAACATTACGGAGTCCATCGACACCATCCGTCTCTCCGATGCTCTGTATGCTCTGTAAAGAAATTCGACATTGCACAGATTAACCTCACCACCCGATCACCTCCCCGATACTATGCCACTCTCCACAGCCAACCATCGCTTCTATGAGCAGCAGCTCAACTGCCTACTGTTCGCCGACATCACGTGCCGGCCGGATCTATCTTTCGCCGCAAGCCAACTCGTGCGCCGACTGCTCACCTTCAAGGAATGAAAGGGAGTGTTGGAATAACCAGAAGGCTATTTGAGAATTGATTATGGTTCTGCTAACAGTGCATGAGCTCATATGGAGAACAGGGAATTCCCTCTATTACAATATGCTCGTATAAGAGCATACAATAGTGCAGACGCAGGTCAATCTCTTGACCATTTGACCAACCTTAACGAAGGTTGCAACCAGATGCTATGCACTGCAACGATGGTAACCGCAGAAATCGCAATATTAACTACCAGGGCCTCAGAAGTCATGATTTTTACCCTTTTTTTTGGAAGTGTGGTATTTTAATGTGACACTGAACATCCGTTTTTTTTTTTTTAGAGAGACTGCATTTTCAATGTTTATAAAATTCCAACTATGTTTTTTAGTGTTTTGTGTTTTAGGACACTCACGAGTTAGTGTTATATCGGGGTCGACCCTAAACAAAAAACTCAGTGATTCTTGCAGTTTCACCATGTTTCGCGCGCCACCAACATTCAGATACCCACCGTGCACCGACGACACCCTGCGGCTCGGTCGTATTCAGCCTGAATTTGGGCGTTGTTTGCACAACCGCGCTATTTTATTGGCTATCCCAGGTGATGCAATGCATCGTTGTCACCAACTTATGCCAGGACTTGGTCTTTTTGGCCTTGCTGCGCACAACCCAAATGGTTCATGGTGTCCGATTCACCACGCAAGGTCGTGCTGGTGCGGTCCGATCGGCCAACCTATGCAGGGGTTCTTGTGAATCCCTCATTCTTGCTCAACACATCACAAAACCATCCCTCTCGGCTGGCTCAATCCGTGCTGCAACTGAAACCCTCGTGGTAGACTCTCTCTCTCTCTCTCTCTCTCTCTCTCTCTCTCTCTCTCTCTCTCTCTCTCTCTCTCTCTCTCTCTCTCTCTCTCTCTCTCTCTCTCTCTCTCTCTCTCTCTCTCTCTCTCTCTCTCTCTCTCTCAAGCAGTCCTGTATTGATATGGTTCGTAAGGTATAGGCATGGCATGGCATGTTGCGGCTAGTAGATTGTCTATGCATGCAGGCAATCATGTAGCTAAAATAGCAACGCAAGCAACCAAACAAACAAACAACCAAACAACCCTGCCAGGGCCGACAATGCACGTGCCTATTAGTCACCATTCAACTGATAGCCCCCCAAAACACACCAGGCCGAGGCTACCAATCCCTGCCAAAGACCCCCTGTCTCCTGCCCTTGCGTTTCCCCCAATGCTCTGTCCCCTCCAATCTTCCTGCCGTTTCCTACCCACTCCCTGCTCCCCCCTGCTCCCCCCCTTCCATCCCCCCCGGTCTCTTAGGCCGCTCTGGCCAGGGAGTGGCACCCCTCGTACTCATCCTCCAGTGTCTGCCAGAGATCCCCCAGGCTCGGCTCCCAGAAGTCCCTTGCAGCCTGGGGGAACGCCGCTTCATCTGCCAGGTTCGACTTGTTCAAGAAAGTAGTTGCATGGGAGCGCTGCAGCATGACCGACCAGCGCTGCCTGTAATGTGCTGTGAGCTGGGCCGTTGTTATGGTCAGCTTCCCCTGGCAGAACTTCTTCTTGGCCATTGAGGTAGCCAAGAGGCGGAGGAACTGCTGTGTGTCTGTGCATAGCGCCCCATACGTCTCAACCACCAGCCCAAAGAATCATACATAGTCTGGACGGCCCTCATAGAGTCGGTGTTTCGTCTCTGATGCCTCCTGCCGCCCATCCCGGCGGTTTCCGAGCCCGTGTATCTCGGCGTTGAAGTACGGGATCAGTCACGGTGACATCCGTCACCCAAGTCTCATTGGACTCTTTGTCCCTGAAGGCCAGGTCCCCTCGCTTCCTGATTACTGGTGGGGAGAAGGCGGACGTCTCGTGGAAGCACGTGTAATCTGCTTCCCTTGCCATTTTGAGTGCAGCATACACCAGCGCATTATGTGTCCTGACCACATCCCCGCCGTAACCACATCGCAGGAGGTGGTTCGGCAAGCTTGTGTCCGTGATGCTAGAGTTGTCTCTCCCGCAGGGGCACTGCACAATGACCGGCAAAGACATGCCAAGTCGGAAGCCCAATGCCAAGGAGAACTGACCAGGGGCAAATGTAAGGTCAGTTCTCGTGGGCACAACATGAAGCCAGTCCCCCGCCCCCACCCCTTGCAGGCTGATGAGGCGCACTGCGTGCCCGCGGTCTTTGCCGGGCCTGTCAGTAATTGAGGTGAGCTGCCACTGCTCGAAGAATCCGTCGAAATCGACCGAGGTGGTGGCCCTGCGTACGATTGCCTCCGCGACGAAGTCGACCCCCGACAAGTGGCACGCAAGGCTCGCGCACGTCGAGATCGACACGACCAAAAGCTCGGCGAAGCATGAAGTCGCAAACGGCCTCGACATCACGCCGTTGACCGGAACCGACCTGCCATGTGTCTCTTGACACACTTTCCCGGACAAGGGTTCTGACGTAGAGGAGGCTTTGGCCGTCGTGCACATTAACCTGTGCGGGCCATTTCGGGTGGCTGCCAAGGATGGCAGCCTGTACTTCCTGCTGCTGAAGGACCGCCACACTCGATTCGTGTGGGTAATGCTTGTCGCTAAGAAGAGCGACGTGCTACTGGAGTTCAAGAAGTGGCTGGTGTTGGTGGAGTGACAGACGAAGAAGACGGTGCTGATGCTCCATTCGGACCGAAGAGGGGAGTTCCTCGGGAAGGCCTTCACCAACTTCGTCGACGGGAAGGGCATCGTCCACGACCTGACCTGCCCGTACACCCCGCAGCAGAACGGCATGGCGGAGCGGGAGATGAGGACGGTGGTGGAGTCGGTGCGGACGATGCTGCTACAGATGGGAGTGCAACACACTGGTGGCACCTCGCCCTGTAATAGGTGGTATGGGTGCGCAACTGCTTGGAGCGGTCGACGACGCCGCCGGGGACGACTCCGTTCCAACTGTTGACCGGGAAGAAGCCCGACCTCACGCTGGCACGGGTATGGTGCTGCATGGTGCAGTTCATGGTCCCCGAGCAGCAGCGCGGTGGGAAGCTGGCGCCGAAGGCTCGCTGGGGACTTCACCTTGGAGTGTCGTCGGAGAGCAAGGGCTGGGAGGTGTTGGACTTGATCGACAGCAAGGTGGTCACGTCGGTCGAGGTGATCTTCTACGAGATTAACGGTGTCGCTGGAGGTGTGGAAGGCGAAACATGGCCCAGCGTCGGGGCGGACGCAGGCACACCCGCCGACGGACACCTCGACGGCGACGTTCCCGCTCTCGCTGAGGTCGACGAGCCTGGTGATGAGGACGTCCAGGACGTCCCTTCTCTTCCCTCTGTTCCTGCTTCTCCCACCCCCGTCGCAGATCTGCCAGCGTGGACACCAGTGTCGGCCACTAGCGATGAGGGGAGCCTTGAGGCGTCGCCTGTGGCGCCGGCCAGTGGCATCGCCTGCGACCGACTTGATGCCAAGCTCGTCGACGAGGGTACAAAATCGTCGACGATAAGGGGGCAGCAGACAGGGGAGCTGATGGAGAAGGAGGTAGCAGCAGAGGTGTCACAGACAGGGGAGCAGCAGACGAGGCAGTCAACAAGGGAGCTGTCAACGAAAGAGGAGTTGGCTAAGAGTCAGATGCTGGTGGAGCAGCTCGTCGACGACGAGACTGTCGACGATGAAGGGGAGCTGTCGGCCGGTGAGGATTCTACCGATAGCGATGTGGTGGAGGTTCCGATTGAGAAGCCCGGACTGCCCGAACTGCGACGTTCGGGTCGAACGCGGAAGCCGCAGGAGTGGCTGTGTCTTCACGCATGTCTGCCTCCAGCCGCCTTCATCACACAGCTCGACGATGCAGAGGCTGATGTTGAAATCCTCGAGCTCGACCCCGACGAGCACGCCGACCTTGAGCACCGCTGAGACATTGCGACGATGACGGTGAAGGAGGCGTTAGTGAGCTGGAAAAGCAATGTGGTGAAAGCCGCCATGGATGAGGAGATCCGGAGCCTAACCAGCAACGACACGTGGGAGTTGGTCGAACGCCCACGCGGGGTGAACATCATGAAGAACCGGTGGGTGCTGATGACCAAGTACCACATCGACGACACCGTCGAGCGTGAGTTGGCGAGGCTGGTCGTGAAGGGCTTCACACAGGTGTACGGCGCCGACTACGACAAGACGTACTCTCCGGTCAGTAGCTACGTCACTCTGAGGATCTTCCTCAACATCATTGCCGTCCTCGACCTCAACCTGATGCAGCTCGACATGAAGAACGCTTTCCTGCAGAGTAAGCTCGACCGGGTGCTGTACATGTACCAGCCGGACTACTACAACGATGGGTCTAACTGGTCGGGTGTGCATGTTGCTGCTGTGGTACAGGGCACTCGGCGGTGTGCTGCTAGGGGTTGGCTGGTGGAAGAGCCAAGTCGACGAGGCACTCTACTTCAAGGTCGGCGACGACGGAGTGGCCTGCTGGGTGCTGGTCTACGTCGACGACCTGCTCGCCGCCATTGGCGCGAACCATTGGCGAGGGCGATTCATCGACGAGGAGCAGACTTGGCGAGTTCTGAAGACGCCCGTCTTCGTCGACGCCTACGCGAGCTGACATTCGACAACGAGGACGCTCAGGAGTGCGAAGAGGAGGAGTACCGGCAGAAGGTCGGCTCGCTGCAGTTCGCAGCGACGACGACGAGGCCGGACATTTCCTTCACGTGCAGCAAGCTTGGAAGTGGCCTGACGGTGAGGAGCGACAACCATTGGCGCGAGGTCGACCGCTGCCTTGCCTACCTCGCCAACGCCCGTGACATCGCCCTGAATTTCGGCGGTGGACCAGAGTCGCTGAAGCTGGTCGGCTACGTAGACACCGACGACGCGGGCCACAAGCAGAACCAAACAAGCACGGGTGGCTACGTGTTCGTCTTCGGATGGGCCGTGGTCTCCTGGCCGAGCCAACGTATCAAGTGCGCAACGCTCTCCTCGACCGAGTCAGTGTATGTCACGGCCACGGACTCCGGCAAAGAGGAGCGTCGTCTTCGCTTCCTCCTCGCAGAGTTAAAGTTGCTCGACGCTGGGAAGCCGACCGTCCTCCGAGTGGACAACAAGTCAGCAGTCACAGTCGCTGAAGGCTTGGGGCTAAAGGGCAACCTCAAGCACATGGAGCGACGCTACGCCTGGCTGCAGCAGATGGTGAAGCGCGGGAAGTTTGTGCTGAAGTACATCCCGACTTCCAAGCAGCCAGCCAACTTCCTCACAAAGGCGCACTGCATTTTCCGGCCTTCAACCAGTGCTCCGTCATGGTCGGCCAGATGCGTCTTGCGGACGTCGGCGACGGTGATGTCGAGGTGCAGCAGTAGGTGCCGCGCCCTTCTGTACGGTTGGTGCGGTGACGGCGTGCTGTCTGCTGGGTGCACGCCGGCGACGCGTTTTCTCCGTGGAGTTCTGCCGTGTGGGTAGGATGCCCAAGCGTGAGCGTGGCAAGGGAGTGTTAACGGGAGTGAAGTGTTGGCCCCGCCCTCGCTTGGGCGACGCCGACTTTCTGGTCGGGCGCACGGGTGGTGCGGTCGACTATTCTGCGGGGTTCGACGCGTGCTGGGGGTGTCGACCTGCAAGCGACCGCTGTGATGCCGCCGTCGATGGGAGCCGGCGGTCTAGTTCAACAAGGGAGGTCGACGGAGTAGTTCGTCGACATGCGTGGGACTTGCGAGCAGCTGTCGAGGACTGGAGCTCGACGACTACAGCTAACTGTGTTGGTCGACGGGGTTGTCGACCAGTGCAGTTTGAGGGGCACGGTGGTCGACGAGGGGTTCGTCGACCAAGGCGCGCACTTGTGGTCGACCGGGTCGATCAGGTAACCTGCTCGACGAGTTCTGCGGAGGCACGCGAACGTCGTCGAGGCAGCGATGGCGATGGCGACTTCGTGCTGGTATCTCGAAGTCGATGTGGCTCGTCAGGCGCAGAGACCAGCCGACGGGCACGTGACGGTGCAAGTTGGGCCAATCGCCTGCGCGCACCTACGAGCGTGCGCACTGCTGTCATCTACGGGTGCAGCGCTGGACAGCCGCTCTGCTGCAGCGTTGGCACGCCGTCGACCTGCTGTGTTGGCAGGCCGCCTTTTTGCAGCGCTCACACGGCTCCTCTATGCAACGCTGGCAGGCGGTCGACCATGCTGTGCTGGCGGTCGATCAGCCTGGCTGCAGAGTTGCTAGGTTCCTTGCTATCATTGTATGATCAATTATGTAATGCAACTTTCCCTAGTGAAACTCTTGCCAAATTGTTGTGTGAACGCACAAGTGCTAGAGAACGCTAAGGAAGCTACGACCGCTTCTAGATCTCGTGCCAACTCCTGTAGTCTAGCTCCCGATCGTTGTAGAGTGAATCTTCGCATCTTCGACGCGAAAACTGACGACGTGATGTCGCAGCAGCAGTTGAAGCTGCTACCCCAGATCTGGTTTTCTCTATATGAAACAAGGTGCCTTCATGAAAGTATTCTTCTCCCACTGACGAGAACCCAATAGAACCTTGACGCCATGAATCATTATCTTCCAGCTACAGATGAGCATCTTGTAGTTTATTAGCTTTTCCAAAGACAGCCATGTTTGCATGAGTTTCAGGGTCAGCGTCATTGTTGGCGTTGTCTTCTAGTTGAACATAAAAATCTTGGAGTTTCTTGTCTAGATCTTCATGCTTAAGCATTTCAGGAGGGAAAACGTCTATATCATCAAACACTTTAGTAGCCATCGAAGTAAAGATCTTGGAATTTTCATGAAGTAAACGTTGTTGTCGATGAATGTCAGCAAATGACGATAAATGGAAGATGTTCCGTTGACAAACTTGTTTGAACTTGAGTTTCCCGTGCTGTCTATGACCAGCAATGCTTTTTCGATGCCATCTTTGGTAAAGACTTGAAAACTGTCCAGCCATTGTATTCTTCGTCGGGACAACTTAAGCAATGTCTGAAGCTTGAAAGTATTTAACCTGAAAACACGGGAACTTTAAGAAGCAGATTCGATGAACCAATGTCCGCCGTGTGGACATAAATTTGGTATCGAGAGTCAGCTCTTGGTCTGCAGATCCCGAAACTATGTTCAGATTAAGACACTGACTAAGTTAGAGTTGATATTGTAGACTTAGAAGTCTTTGACAAGAAGCTATGGCTGAGAGGTTTTCGCTAGTTTATTCACCTTATGAATGAACATTCCCTATGAATATCTTTTTTGGCACAAACATGCACACACACACACACACACACACATACACACATATACAAGCACGCACGCACGCACGCACGCACGCACACACGCACACACGCACCCACCCACACACACACACACACACACACACGCACGCAAACACACTCACACACGTCCACACACACACACATATACACACTCTTTTTTTACACACACATAGACACAAACACACCCAAATACACACACACACATGCACGCACACACACACACACACACGCACATTCACCCGCAGACACACAAACACACACACACACACACTCACGGACACACACACACACACCCACACGCACACACATGCACGCACGCACGCACGCACACATGCACACACTGACACACGTCCACCCACACACACACATACACACAAATTCACTTTTTACACACGCATAGACACAAACAGACCCAAATACATACACACATACACACATGCACGCACACATACACAGACACGCACACTCACCCGCAGACACACACACACACACGTGCGCGCGCGCGCGCGCGCGCACACACACACACACACACACAAATGAAAGATTGGATGATTTATTACAAAAAAAGGATGCCTACACAATGGAAAAGGTAGTTTAATACTTGTATTTCACCCCTACCCTTACTCCCGGTGCTCCCCATTATCCATCAAGAACATCTCTAGTGCATCAACGGTGTACGTTCCAGCACTAGGGGTAATCACCCCTAAATGTTCGAAATTCCCTGTATGCAACAAGCCTCCTGCATCAGTTGCCTGTCCCCCAATCCCCAAACCTGCACTTGTTGCTCCCAATTGCGTCATCGAGGGGACATCATTGGCTTGGTTCTGAAAATCGTGACAGGCTGCCCCCTCGATGCGAGACAAGGGAGAGATGAGGCCCCAGGGAGAAAACCCAGAGTGTTCAGCATCTCTCAGGAGCAACTGGTCCGCTGAGAGGTTAGGCAGAGGAAGGGTCAAGTCTGCCATGATACGCTGTTGGGCACCGTACAACTTCTCAGCACTAGGCTGGTCAGCACGCATCTGCTCGGCACTAGGGTGGTCAGTAGGACAGGCATCAGCAGGCATGAAGCCTTGTGGTGCAGACTCCTGCATGAAGACATCTCCTCGTCTGTTGCCAGCATTACAGCCACTGGCTCTCCTAGAGGCATCATGCTCCAAGTCATCAACGCCGCACTTCTCTGTGTTGCTGTATCCACGCAAGCTGGCCATACCATCAAAATTGGTGGGTGGATTGGCAGGGGAAGGAGGGACATGGCGCGAGTGGGGGGCTGCAACTTCAGCACCAGATCCAGCAGCAGCGGTAAAAGCAACATCACCAGCAGCTGTGGCAGCAGCAACAGCAGCAGGAACGCCAGCAGCAACACTTACAGCAGCGCCAGCAGCAGCACGGGCAGCAGCTGCGACCGTAGAAGTCCCAGCAGAACAGGTCAGGGAAGCAGTTAGTATGGGGGGATTGGAGCGGAAGGGCAGTTGTTGTTGGAAGCGAGTCAGATGCTCCTGATGCTTCTGAAGTAGCTGCAGCTGCTCTTGCTGGTGCACCAACTGCAACTGCTGCTGAAGCATTGAATGCGACCGACGCTGCTCCTGCTGCTGCTTCTGCCACTCTTGCTGCCACTGCTGCTGCCGCATTGGCTCCTGCTGCTGCTGCTGCTGCTGCTGCTGCTGCTGCTGCTGCTGCGCCATCTGTCTTTCATCAAGCAACAACCTCTGCTGCCCCTCCAGCCGTCCCTGCTGCAGCACCCCTTCTCCGGACCTCCTGGAGGGTATGCAATGCTGCTTCTCCAGTCGTTTTTGCAGCTCTTGAGCATACTTGCTGACTGGAAATCTTGGCTGGAATGTTGACGCACGCCACATTGTCCTGCCCAGCTGTCCGGCTACCATTGGCCCCTGGTCATGGGACTGTGATCGCCGCACCCTGTGCAGTGGGATAGTCAAATCTGGTTTGGGAAAGCAGGCTGAGGAGGATGCCAGACTAGCCACACCAGCAGGATCAGAAACAACAGAAACACCTGCACCACCAGCAACGCCAGCCATACCATCGACACCCCCAACAAGTGCAAAACCAGCAGCACCATCAGCAACACCGGCTGCAACGTTTATGGTAGTTTTCAAGCCATTCCCACTACCCACATTGGCAGCTGCAGCAGCTCTACCATCAACCGGACCGACAACACCCACACCACCCGCAACGTCAGCGCCACTTGCACCGATCACACCACCCACACCACCTGTACTTCCCACAAGGGCCTGGGGCGCAGGGGATGAAGAACTGACGACTGGTGGCTCCGGAGGTACATGTTCGGAACGAGGGAATGAACGAGGGTTGGGTTGAGGCTTGGACCGAGGAGGGAAGGAAAGCTTGTCGTTTCTTTCCAATTCTGGTGTGTGGCTCCTGAACGACTGCTGCTCCTCCCACTCTTCCACAGGGACACCTTCCTGTGTGAGGCCTGCCGAAGCACAACGTGCAGAT